>JAGFNQ010001390.1:0-15724 GCA_024364735.1 Boesenbergia rotunda
TTATTGTTAGATAGAATTCAATTCTTGCTTTCAAATTGCATGTGTGCTTGTTTATTTAATTTCTGCAATTTACCATGCTTAGACTTAGGACTGGCTAGTTTAAGGACCGAACCAACTTAACTGAAAATTGACAACATAGTATTGGGAGGAGGTGAGATGATAGTACGTTAGGGAAGCCAATTTTAATAAGGTCAAGTATACTCTACTTGGTCTCTTTAGACTGGTGAAACTAGCCGAAGCTACCGATCCAAGACCCAAACTAGTTAGACCAGAATTTTTTAAAGAATAATCTTGAAAATGAAATTTCATTGAAAGGCTTTGTCAAGGAAAGAGTTGATGATCTAATAAGGCTACGGCCAAAGAAGGCCTAGTGCCTCGCCAAGACCTGGAAGCCAATCTCTGAAATTCAAATTCAAATTATTCATTGTAAAATTTAAATCTAACACAAATTTTCAGTTATGTATAGATTCAAACAATTTTTAAATAAATTCAATTATTTTCAAAATTAATTCAAGTTTTTCAAAATAAATCATAATTTTTTCTCACCAAAACCTGTCTCACAAAACCTGTAAGGCTAACGTGATTGATAACCCTAGATTGGGTGAGACAGACTAGGCTGTGAAAATCAATTTAGGCTATTCCTAATTCAACTTGGATCCAAATCAACAAAACTCTTTATGTGTAGGAATATAATGATTTGGACCAATGGATGTTGGATAGCGGTTGCTCCAGACACATGACTGGAGATAAATTGAAATCCACCAAACTCAAGTTCAAGAACCTAGGCTTAGTGGCATTTGGCAACAATGCTACACTCAAGGTAATTGGGTCAGGTAATATTGAACTAAAATCTGACTTTATTATTAAGAAAGTGCTCTTGGTTGAACAGTTCAATTTTAACTTGCTTAGCATAAGTCAGTTATGTGATTCTGGTTATATAGTTACCTTCGACAATTCTAACTGCCTGATTAAAAACCTGCAAGACTCGGAAATCATGCTTAAGGGCACTAGGAAAAATAATGTTTACACTATAAACCTACCCCTGGTAAGCAAATGTATGTTAACTCAGTTAGAACAGTCAAACCTCTGGCATAGGAGATTAGGTTACACTATTCTGAGAATTATCTCGAAAATCACCCAACTTAGCTTAATTAAAGGTATCCCCAAAATTAAAAACCATGAAAACCTAATATGTGAAACATGTAATCAAGGTAAACAAACCAGATCTAATCACAAATTAATTCAATCTGATCTAACTCAAACCATACTTGAGCTCCTGCACCTTGACCTATTTGATTCACATGGAGCCAAGTCACTAAGTGGAAACCGGTACTGCTTAGTAATAGTTGATGATTACTCTAGGTTTACCTGGGTTAGGTTTCTAAAGACCAAAGATGAAATCCTAAACCTATTTAATGAATTTTGTAAGTTAATTGAAAATTAAAACGATACTAAAATCAAAAGACTTAGGAGTAACCACGGGGGAGAATTTGAAAATCAACGGTTCGAGGAATTCTGTAAGGTAAATGGGTATATTCATGAATTTTCATGTCCTAGAACCCCCTAACAAAATGGAATAGTCGAAAGAAAAAATAGAACTCTACAGGAAGCCGCTAGGGCTATGCTCAATGAATTTAACCTAGCTAACCAATATTGGGCAGAAGCAATTAGTACGGCTTGCTACATCCAAAATAGGGTCCTAATTAACAGGCGATACAACAAAACACCCTATGAATTATACTACCATAGACTCCCAAATCTACACTACCTAAGAGTCTTTGGATGCAAAGTCCATATCCTAAACACCAAGGACTATCTAGGAAAATTCCAGTCTAAGTCAACCCCAGGCATCTTCCTAGGATATTCAACCACAAGTAGAGCCTATAGGTTTTACAACAAACAAACTAAGAAAATCGAAGAAACAACCAATTTAATATTCGATGAAGAAATTAACTCAAACCTGATAATCCAAATCAAACTTCATCAAATATTGATCATGAAGATAATGAACAAAATGTAGAATCCTTAGTTGAACCAATAAACGAACTAACTATTGAACCAACTAATGAGTCAACTGAACCATCTATTGAACTAGCTTAAATAGTCGAATCAAATAGTGAACCAAACCTACCAGTCGGACCTGAGGCTGAACCAAGTTCTAGAAAAACTAAGGGGGCGTTTGGTTTGTTTCGTTTTCCATTTTCATTTTCCAGAAATTCGCATTTTCTAGTTTTCTGGAAAATGACTTTTTTTCATTCTCCAGTTTTCCAGAAAATGCTATGTTATTTTCTGGAAAACAAAGCTGGAAAATGCAAACCAAATATGTTTTCCAGAAAATCGCATTTTCTACAGAAAATGAAAATGGAAAACAGACTGAAAAATACAAACCAAACGCCCCCTAAGAAACACAGACTCAGTCACCCAACTGATCAAATTATGGGTGATCCAACTCTAGGAGTTAGAACCAGGTCTTCCCACAGATCTTAGTCAGATAGCAATGATTTCAAAAATTGAACCAAAGACTATAGAGGAAGCCTTACCTGATCCTGATTGGATCATAGCTATGCAAGAGGAGTTAGCCCAATTTGAGAGGAATCAAGTCTGGGAACTGGTACCTAAACCTGAAGGCAAATCCATCATTGACACTAAGTGGGGTTTTTAGGAATAAGCTAAATGATCAAGGAGAAATAATCAAAAATAAAGCCCGCTTAGTAGCGAAAGGATTCAGCCAAGTAGAAGGGTTAGATTACGACGAAACATATGCCCCAGTAGCTAGACTTGAGTCAATTAGGATGTTATTAGCCTTTGCATCACATAAAGGATTCAAACTATACCAAATGGATGTAAAGTCAACCTTTCTAAATGGATTCATTAAGGAAGAAGTCTATGTAGGACAACCCCCTGGGTTCGAGGACTTAGAAAGACCTGACCACGTTTACAAACTTACTAAAGCACTATATGGACTAAAACAAGCACCTAGGGCCTAGTATGAACGCTTATCAACTTACTTAGTTTCTAAAGAATTTAATCAAGGACAAATTGACTCAACCCTATTTATTAAAACCTTAGGAAAAGAAATCTTTATAGCCCAAATCTACGTTGATGACATAATATTTGGGTCCACCAACTCTAATTTTCTAAAAGAGTTCATAAAAATAATGGAAAATGAGTTTGAAATGAGTTTAGTTGGTGAACTCAACTTTTTCCTAGGGTTACAAATCAAACAAACTAGAGATGGAAACTATGTCCATCAATCCAAATATGCCAAAGAATTAATAAAGAAATTTAAAATGGATAACTCTAAAAGCATAAGCACCCCCATGGCCACAAATGTAAAAATAGATAATGACCCTGATGGTAAACCAGTAGACCTTAAACTCTATAGAAGTATAATAGGAAGTCTACTGTACCTTACAGCCAGCAGACCTGATATCCTTTTCTCAGTAGGAATGTGCACTAGATACCAAACATGTGCTAAGGAAACACACTTAGCAGCCCTAAAAAGAATACTAAGATATGTTAAGGGCACCCTAAATGTAGGGATTTGGTATCCTAGGACTTCAACTTTTGACTTGTCAGGATACTCGGATTCTGACTACGCTGGTTGTAAATTAGATAGAAAGAGCACAAGTGGAAGCTGCCAACTGTTAGGAAATAGTCTAGTAAGTTGGTGCAGCAGAAAACAACACTGTGTAGCTCTATCCACAACTAAAGCTGAGTATGTTGCCTTAGGAGAATGTGTAGCACAACTTTTATGGATGATGCACACTCTTAAGGACTTCTAGCTCAATTACACCCAAACCCAAGTTTTTATTGACAACATAAGCTCAATTAATCTAACTAAGAATCCAATCCAACATTCCAGAACTAAACACATAGAAGTTAAACATCACTTTGTTAGAGACCATGTAGCTAGGGGTGAAATAGTACTTAAGCATATAGACTCTAAATCTAACCTAGCTAACATATTCACTAAACCCCTACCTGAGTCCGAGTTTAGCTCACTAAGAAGGCAGTTAGGATTATACTTGGTAGAATAGGTTAACTCTACTTTTGATTTCCTAATTGCTTTACTTATTTTAAATCAGTTTCTGAAATAAGTTCTTTTTCAAAATCAACTGTTAATTAGTTTGAAAATTTTTGTTGGTTTCCGACTTAGTTTTATTTTTAAAAACTACCCCTTTCAAAATTAGAAATTTTTCGCAAATGGACTTAGCCTAGGCCCTAACCCTAGAACTGCATACACCTATAGATTTAGAAGTCAGCATCTCACAAGCACCTTAGGGTACTTTTTGATTGATAACCTAGAATGGGTTGAGATGCTTAGGTCTTTGCCTTAATTCAAGATGCTTTAAGTTAGTGCATCTGCAGTAATTGTGGCACTAAATACAACTTAAACAGCAATCAAGTCAAGTGTCAAGTTTAGCAAATCTAACTTGAACAGAACACTTAACTTGACTAACCCTAGCGAAAACTACTGTTTATAACAATTAGTAAGTAGCTAACTGGGTTAGATAGGACCCTAAAAGAGATAATTGAAACTAATTTGGTTTAGTTCAAATCCTGAATTGGCTCAGTACAGCAAATTATGCAGTTCAATTTTTACTATTATGCAATCTTTCTGCTATATTTCTTTATTTTTGATATATGGCAAAGGGGGAGAGATAGGAAAGGAGAGAGTTCAAATTTCTTTTCTAAATCAAAATTTTAAACTCCATCCTTTATTCAAAAAGTACTATGTTTGGAAAAATTTTCCTAAGTACTTAAAACTTAAGTTTTTAAAAATTTTCCTAAGTACTTAAAACTTAAGTTTTTAAAAATTTTCCTAAGTACTTAAAACTTAAGTTTTCAAAAATTTTCCTAAGTACTTAAAACTTAAGTTTTCAAAAATTTTCCTAAGTATTTAAAACTTAAGGTTTCAAAAAGGTTTCCAAAATTTTCCTAAGTATTCAAAACTTAAGTTTCCAAAATTTTCCTAAGTACTTAAAACTTAAGTTTTCAAAAATTTTCCTAAGTACTTAAAACTTAAGTTTTCAAAAATTTTCCTAAGTACATTAAGCTTAAGTTTTCAAATCTTTTTTATAAATATAAATTTTCCAAAGCGCACAACTAAACTTATTTTGGAAAATATGTCTTTAATGTTTTTGTTCAAATTGTTCTAAGTAAAAGTTAAATCAATCTTTAGACTTAGAAGTTAGTTTCAAAAACCCACGAACTTTTGAAAAATCTAGGGGGAGATTCCGTCCAGGGGGAGGAAACAAAATTTCATTTTATATGTACTGATTAAACTTAACTTTTTGAACTAGGGTTGCCATAAATCAAAAAGGGGGAGATTGTTAGTGCAGAAGGCACCCAAGTCGAACCTGTATTTTGATAATGGCAAAAGGGTTCAAAAGTTAAGAGATAATGTTTATCTAACATGTTACTCAAGTGTGCAGGCAAAGCCCTAGCGAAGGACTGCTAGGCACCTGGCGAAGGAATGCCAGGGTACAAAGCCCTAGCGAAGGACTGCTAGGCACCTGGCGAAGGAATGCCAGGGTACAAAGACCTAGCGAAGGACTGCTAGGCACCAGGCGAAGGGCAGCTTGGTACTGAAGACCTGGCGAAGGACAGCTTGGTACTGAAGCTACTTATAAGTTTATTGTACTATTCTTGTAATACATTTTGTAAACTGGTTTTGCGCACATATAGAATTGCCCGCAGTAAACGGTCAACGACCGTGGGCCTTGGAGGAGGAGCCGACCGCGACTCCGAACCAAGTAAAAGATCTTGTGTTCACGTTGATTGCTTATTTCTTCCGCTGCGTAATTTCTCTAACTCTAATCCGAACATTTTACGATATTCACCCCCCCCTCTATCGTTTCTCTCGATCCAACACCAACTACTGAGGTCTCAACTGAACCTATAACTGAACCGACCCAAATAGTTGAACCAGACACTGAACTGAACCGTCCAGCTGGACCTGAGGCTGAACCTAGTATTAGAAGACCCAAGAAACCTAGACTCAGTCACCCTTCTGATCAAATTGTGGGTGATCCAACCTTAGGAGTCAGAACTAGGTCTTCATATAGAAATCATAGTCAAATCGCGTTAATTTCAAAATTTGAACCTAAGACTATAGAGGAAGCCCTACCTGATCCTGATTGGATCATAGCTATGCAGGAGGAGTTAGCCCAATTTGAAAGAAATTAAGTCTGGGAACTAGTGCCTAAACCTGAAGGTAAATCTGTTATAGATAATAAGTGGGTGTTCAGAAATAAATTGAATGATCAAGGGGAAATAGTTAGAAATAAAGCTCCTTTAGTAGCTAAACGGTTTAGTCAGGTCGAAGAGTTAGACTATGATGAAACCTATGCCCCAGTAGCCAGACTTGAGTTAATTAGAATGTTGTTAGCCTTTGCAGCCCATAGAGTGTTCAAGTTATACCAAATGGATGTTAAGTCTGCCTTTCAAAATGGGTTTATTAAAGAAAAAGTCTATATAGGACAACCCCCAAGATTTGAGGACCTAGAAAAACCTGAATATGTCTTTAAACTTGGAAAAACACTTTATGGGTTGAAACAAGCACCTAGGGCATGGCATGAACGTTTATCAACCTATCTTATTTCTAAGGAATTTAACCAAGGTCAGATTGACTCCACCCTTTTTGTTAAGACCTTAGAAAATGATTTTTTTTTATTGCTCAAATTTATGTTGGCGATATAATTTTTGGATCCACCAACTCAAACTTTCTAAAAGAATTTGTAAAAATAATGGAACGTGAATTCGAAATGAGCTTGGTTGGTGAGCTCAACTTTTTCTTAGGATTACAAATTAAACAGACTAGAGATGGTAACTATGTTCACCAATCCAAGTATGCTAAAGAGTTAATAAATAAATTTAAAATGGATAACTCCAAAAGCATAAGTACCTCTATGGCCACAAATGTCAAAATTGATAGTGATCCTGAAGGTAAGCCTGTAGATCTTAAGCTATACCGAAGTATGATTGGTAGTCTACTTTACCTTACAGCTAGCAGACCTGATATCCTATTTTCTATAGGAATGTGTGCTAGGTACCAAACTTGTGCTAAGGAATCCCACTTAGCAGTCCAAAAACGAGTACTTAGGTACATTAAGGGTACCCTAACTGTAGGGATTTGGTATCCTAGGACTTCCACGTTTGAATTGTCAGGATATTCTAACTCTGACCATGCTGGGTGCAAGTTAGATAGAAAAAGTACAAGTGGAAGTTGCCAACTATTAGGGCATAGCCTAGTCAGCTGGTGCAGCAGAAAGCAATACTGCGTAGCACTGTCCACAACAGAAGCAGAATATGTTGCCCTAGGAGAATGTGTAGCACAACTTTTGTGGATGATGCACACTCTTAAGGACTTCCAGCTTGACTACACCCAAACCCAAGTCTATATTGATAACATTAGCTCAATCAACTTGACTAAAAAACCCAATTCAACATTCCCGAACAAAACATGTAGAAGTTAAACATCATTTTGTAAGGGATCATGTAGCCAGGGGTGAAATAGTATTTGAACATGTAGACTCAAAATCCATCTTAGCCGATATCTTTATCAAACCCTTACCTGAGTCTGAGTTTAGCTCACTAAGAAGGCAGTTAGGGTTGTGCTTAATAGAATAGGACTGATTTATATTGTTTTCTTAAAAACTTTTCCTATTTTTTCTTAATTCTCTTTGAAAATTTTGCAAATTTTTCATTTATCAAGTTTTTGAAATTTAAAATGATTTTCTGACTTAGTTTTATTTCAAAAACTATCCCCTTCAAAACTAGGGATTTTTTTGCAAATGAACTTAGCTTAGGCTCTAACCCTAAAACTGCATGCACCTATAGATCTAGAAGCCAACATCTCACAAGCACCTTAGGGTACTTTTGATTGATAACCAAGACTGGGTTGAGATGCATAGGTCTATATCTTGATTCAAGATGCTTTAAGTCAGTGCATCTACAGTAATTGGGGCAATAAATACATGTTGAACAACAATCAGGTTAAGTGACTAGTGTTGGGATCTCCCGGCACCAAAACACAAAAATGCAGCAGAAATAAGATCCCTTGAGCGATCCATGAGAAAGAAAACTCGTACAAAGTCCATCTATCTAATAGATCTATCTAAAGTGTATACCTTTGGAGCGTGCCCTTTCGCTTATCCCGCTCGTCCAAGATGCATCGGATCTCTTGCACGTTCAAGTATCCATGCCTCAATTCATATCCACACGGACACAATCTCTCAACTTCGGGAAGAAATACCTTAATTGTGCTAGCAACTTGAGGTAGTTCACAAGACCACCAAGAACCCAACAAGGGTTTCGACCAAGGAGGAGAAGAGGAAGAAGAGAGGAAGGGAAGAAGGGAAAACTCACACACCCCATTCAAGATGACTAGACTCTCTTTTATACTCATCCCATTAATATGATGAGTCTTTTGTCTCTTTGACTTCCCTTCATTAAAGCCAATAAAGAGCACATCTTTTCATGTGACTCTTCACCTTCTCTTCATCCAATGAAGAGAGACTTTTCACTTTCCTTCATTAAACACTTTAATGAATTTCCCTTGCAATTCCGACTGGGCCTCTCGGGCTTCCGACCAGGTCTCCCGACCAAGTCTACCAAGCAAGTCGTCGAGCTCCCGACCCAGTCTGCCGAGCGCCGAGCTCCCGGCCCAGTCCCTGAGCTCCTAACCCAGTCTGCCCAGTGCCGACCCAGTCTGTCGAGCGCCGAGCTCCCGACCAAGTCCCTGAGCTCCTGACCCGAGCTCCCAACCCGAGTTTCCCGAGCTCTTGTCCCGAGCTCCCGAACTAGTCTCCCGAGTTCCCAACTCGAGCTCCCGATCAAATCTCCCGATTAGATCTCCCGAGTTCCCAACTCGGGCTCCCGATCAGATTTCCCGAAGCATCATGTCCTTAATGTGTGACCCAATAGGTTCTCATGACGTTGGCAATGCGCCTAAACGCTTTAGACATATAAGCAATGAGCGGCATCTAGCAATGCATCATTGCTACCCAAGTAACAAGAAAATTCGAGATCCAACTAAACCTCTGTGACTATGATAATGTATGACCTTGTCCTTCTATCCTTGATATCTAGATTGGCCAATGAGGCATAGACCGTGTCATCCTCGATCAATCTATGTGTTTCTTGATCCCCGAGTAGACTCACTCAAACAAATGAGCTCAATATCCCATATTGACTTATTTGAGCATGGCCATGTGTTTTAGTAGTCCTACTCGATCAAGGGGTCCACAGATATCACTCCCGTCATATAGGAGGGATAGATCTCATCTACATCACTCACATCCCTTCGCATAATTCATTGCATACCCAGTGATCGCCTTTATAGTCCACCCTGTTACGGGTGACGTTTGACGATACCAAAGTATATAACTCCATATGTAGGGAACCGTAGTGACTCCAGGTCTAAGGACTATTCATACTAATAGTCACGTGAGAAAGTTTATGACACTCATATGACAATCTATGAAACTTTTTCATGGCGGATCAATTCAGTACACATTCTCTAATGTATACCCATGTGTCAACTTGATATCATATATCCATGACTTATGAGCTCAAGTCATCAATTGACCTACATGCTAGTCTCCATGCATTAATATTGTCCCTAAATATTAATGTTTGACTAGGAATAATTTAGTGTACTATTACTATATTATCTCACTATCGATTCAACCAATCAATATAATGTAGATAAGATCCTACTACACAAGGACATTATTATACTTAGTTATTTTGGCACAAATAATAAAGTAAGTATAATAACCAAATATGTCTTTTATTAATGATAGAATATGATACAAAAAGTCCATAGTCAATCATCACATAATTGGCTCTAGGGCTCCTACTAATAAAGACCCCTAGTCAATCATCACACTTTAATGAAGGGAAGTCAAAGAGCGACTTGCGAAAGATCGTACAAAGTTTTATACTTTTTATATATGATATAGAAGTAGGACAAGATTTATTATGAGTTGAATATAACTGTATGATATAGAAGTCGGGCTCCCGATCTCCCACTCAGGAAGACAGACCCCTGTGGTAATGCCGAGTCGAAGCCTACCGAAGCCACTCGGGAAGACAGATGCTCGGGTCATCCCGGGAGAGGAGCCCCAAGACCATCTCGGGAAAAAGGGGAGTCTGAAGATCATACCGTAGCAATAAGGGGTTCTGCTCAAGGGGCAAATTTTGTTTTTGCACTCATAATAAAATCAATGTCCTAAATCTATTGTGTATGATTGATGACATGGTGCATGGTTATGGCCTTAACCCCAATGTGATTGGATGTATATGTGTGTGTGTGCATGTTGTAATGTAATTCATAATACGGCCTGTGTCGTGCCTTGTCTCTATTTTTCCTAGTTGTAAAAATAGATTTAGACTCGAATGTAACTCGAGTTTTCCTAAATTGTAATGTACAAAATGAGGAGTGGAGTGTCCATTGAAGGATAAAGTTACAAGAAGGATGCCAACCGCACATGATGACCGAAAAGGATGCTCTTGGAGAAGATGTTATCCCTAGGTTAACCATCGATCTTCTCATTGGCTTGAGAAGATCGTAGTATACGGGCCATAACCATGTCACATTTTACTGCTTATATGTTGATATATGCAATGTGTGTGTATGTGATGCATGATTAAATGTTTATCTTAATTAATTCAACTCAATATGCCTACCAAAGTTTGGTACTCATAAACTACCTCGATCATTTGTTGTTGGGGTTTCCAAAGCAAAGCAACACATTTTATCTTGGTAGAGTGCGAGAGGACAATTGTGATGTCCCGTTATCAAACTTTGGGTGAGACTTAACTAAGTCACCTCAATTGGATTGAGAAACTTAGAGGCATATCTCAAAAGTTGGGAAAATTGGGTAAGAGGGCAATTATACTAAGTCTTGGGCGATTAGCCAAAGCTAACTCAAGATGATATGTAATGTGGATCTTGACCCTTTGTTTCAAGAGTTGCATAAGATGTAATTGGTAAAAAATTACCAACCTAATTGTACCAAGTCTTGGGCGATTAGCCAAAGCTAACTCAAGATGAAGTATAATATGAATCTTGTCCCACATAAATGTAGTCGTTGTTTGGTTTGGAGCTAGGTGTGTGGGCAAATTTGAGTTTGTCTGCATCCATGACTAGCCCTTACAAAAGCTCTACGATTTAGTGGGAGTATCATTTAATTAAAGGTCTAATTAAATGATCTAGATATGATACTTATTTCTGCATGTTATATTGTTGTAGATCACCATGTCGTCTAACACGTCAAATACTCTCTCTCTACGATCTGTCCTTGAGAAGGACAAGCTCAACGGAGCTAATTTCCTGGACTGGTACAGAAAATTGAGGATAGTCCTCAAACAAGAACGAAAATTGTACGTCCTAGAGCAATCTCTTCCTGAAGCACCCGTCGCTACCGCCACCCATGCTGAAAAGGATGCTTACAAAAAGTATCAGGATGATGCACTTGATGTATCATGCCTTATGCTTGCTGCCATGAACTTTGAGCTTCAGAAGCAACATAAGAACATGGATGCACATGATATGGTTGAGCATCTAAAGCAACTATATCAAGGGCAAGCTAGGTAGGAGCGGTTTGAGGTGTCTAAAGCCCTATTTGCATGCAAGATGCAAGAAGGAACTCCTGTAGGAACTCACGTACTCAAGTTGATTGGGTATGTGGAGAACCTTGAAAGACTAGGATTTCCACTGGGCCAAGAATTGGCTACAAACCTTATCCTGCAATCATTGCCGGAAGGGTACCATCAGTTTATCATGAACTATAACATGAATGAAATTGACAAACCTTTGTCTGAGATGCTCAGCATGTTGAGAACTGCTAAACCCAATCTCAAGAAAACCAAAACCAGTAATGTACTGATGGTACACAAGGACAAAGGCAAATGGAAGCCTAAAGGTAAGGGTAAGACCCAAGCCAAAGGCAAGGCCAAATCTACTACATCCAAGGTCAAAGGCGGGGTGCCTAAGGAAGGGACCTGCTTCCATTGTGGTGAGACCGAACATTGGAAGAGGAATTGCAAACTCTACCTAGAGGAAGTAAAGAAAAAAAGAAGTGAGACTTCTGTCTCAGGTATTTTTGTTATAGAAGTCAATCTATCTATCTCTTCTTCTTGGGTATTAGATACCGGATGTGCATCTCACATTTGTACTAATGTGCAGGGCCTTCAAAGAGCTAGATCATTGACAAAAGGCGAAGTGGACCTACGAGTAGGCAATGGAGCAAAAGTTGCTGCTATAGCTGTAGAAACATATTTCTTTCTTTGCCCACTGGGCTTATCTTAGAACTCGAGGAGTGCTTTTATGTACCTGGATTAACTAAGAATATAATTTCAGTATCTTATTTGGACAAGAAAGGCTTTTCATTTATCATAAAGGACAAATGTTGTTCTATAATGCTAAATGACATGTTCTATTGTAATGCACCACTTATGAATGGACTCTATGTTCTAGATCTAGATAACCCAATCTATAACATAAATACCAAACGGTTCAAAACAAATGATTTGAACCAAACATATCTCTGGCATTGTCGCTTAGGACATATAAATGAGAGTCGCATATCCCAACTCCATAAGGATGGATTACTGGACTCATTTGATTTTGAATCATATGAAATATGTGAATCTTGTCTTCTAGGCAAGATGACCAAGACTCCATTTAGTGGGCATGGCGAAAGAGTGAAAGACTTGTTAGGACTCATACATACTGATGTATGTGGCCCTTTTAATATCGCAACTAGAGGAGGCTATCAGTACTTCATCACTTTCACTGATGATGTCAATAGATACGGTTATGTGTATCTCATGAAACACAAGTTGAAATCCTTTGAAAAGTTCAAAGAATTCAAGAGTGAAGTACAAAATCAACTTGGAAAAAATATAAGATGCTTCGATCAGATCGAGGTGGTGAATACCTTAGCCAAGAGTTTCGTGACCATCTAGCAGAGTGTGGAATCATATCCCAACTCACTCCACCTGGAACATCACAGTGGAATGGTGTATCCGAGCGGAGAAATCGTATTCTATTAGATATGGTACGATCGATGATGAGTCAGACAGATCTTCCTACTTCCTTCTGGGGATTCGCTCTAGAGACAGCTCTTTTCACACTTAACCGAGCTCCATCAAAGGTCGTCATAAAGACACCATATACGATATGGACTGGGAAGAGTCTCACGATGTCTTTTATGAAGATTTAGGGTTGTGAGGCTTACGTTCGACGTCAAGTCTCAGATAAACTAGGACCCAAATCTGATAAGTGTTATTTTGTAGGATATCACAAGGAAACAAAGGGATATTACTTTTATAATCCCACACTAGGGAAAGTGTTTGATACTAGAAATGGCATGTTTCTAGAAAAAGAGTTTATTTCTAGAAGAATTAGTGGGAGTAAAATCCATCTTGAAGAAGTTCAAGATACAAATAGTACTGAGGCCTTGATGGACATTGAACAGGCACCACAAGGTGTTGTGGATCATGAGATTCTTGCACAAGAAGTTGTGGAATAAGAAGTTGTTCAAGTAGACCAACCTCTTCGCAGATCTGATAGGATACGTCGTCAGCCTGAGAGATACTCATTTCTCTGGTCTGACCATGATGACATTACGCTTATTGAGTTGAATGAGCCTACATCCTATCAAGAAGCTATGATGAGCCCAGATTCTGAGAAATGGCTAGAAGCCATGAGGTCCAAAATGGAATATATGTATACTAACCAAGTATGGACTTTGGTTGATCCACCTGAGGGAATTAAACCCATTGGGTGTAAGTGGGTCTTTAGAAGAAAGAATGACATGGATGGACTCATGCATACCTATAAAGGGCGATTGGTAGCTAAAGGTTTCATGCAAATTCATGGTATCGACTATGATGAAACATTTTCATCAGTTGCGATGCTTAAGTCTATTTGGATCATGCTTGCTATTACAGCTTACCATGATTACGAGATCTAGTAGATGGATGTCAAAACCACATTCCTAAATGGGAATCTACTCGAGGATGTGTACATGACACAACCTGAGGGTTTTGTAGATCCAGAGCATGCTGGAAAGGTATGTAAGTTGCAAAGGTCCATTTATGGGCTAAAACAAGCTTCTCGAAGCTGGAATCTTCGATTCGATGATGCAATCAAAGCGTTTGGTTTCAACAAGAATGAAGATGAACCCTGTGTCTACAAGAGGGTTAGTGGGAGCATAGTTATCTTCCTAATCTTGTATATGATGACATACTCCTCATTGGAAATGATACCCCTTCACTACAGTCTGTGAAGACGTGGCTAGGGAATTATTTCTCAATGAAAGACTTAGGTGAAGCAGCCTATATCCTAGGCATCAAGATCAATAGAGATAGGTCTAAGAGATTGCTTGGCTTAGTCAGAGTACATATATTGACAAAGTGCTTAATCGTTTTGCCATGTAGAATTTCAAGAAGGGATTTCTGCCGATGTCACATGGTGTGAGTCTTTCGAAGATTCAATGTCCCTCTTCTAAGGAGGAGAGAGACTGTATGGATCAGATCCCTTATGCATCCGCTATAGGGTCTATCATGTACGCCATGTTTTGTACTCATCCAGATGTCTCGTATGCTTTGAGCATGATGAGCAGGTGCCAGTCAGATCCAGGTGAAAGTCACTGGACAGCTGTCAAGAATATTCTTAAGTACTTACGAAGGACGAAAGAATATTTCTTGATATTTGGAGGCAATGAGGAGCTAGCCGTAAAAGGTTACAGTGACGCAAGCTTCCAAACAGACGGATGATTTCAGATCGCAGTCAGGGTATGTATTTTGCCTGAATGGTGGCGTTGTGAGCTGGAAAAAGAGGCTATTTGGACACAGTCGCAGATTCTACAACAGAGGTCGAATATATTGCCGCGTCTGAGGCGACAAAAGAGGTTGTTTGGATCCGGAAGTTCATTACAGAGCTTGGTGTGGTTCCTAACATAGTAGACCCGATAGACCTCTATTGTGACAACAATGGGGCTATTGCACAGGCTAAGGAACCTCGCTCTCATCAGCGGACCAAACACATACTACGGCGCTTCCATCTCATTCGAGAGATCATCGATAGAGGAGATGTGAGGATATGCAGAGTGCACACTGATTCTAACATCACAGATCCTTTGACCAAGGCTTTGGCACAAAAGAAGCATGATGGTTACACTAGGTCACTGGGTATTAGATATTACAGTGATTGGCACTAGTGCTAGTGGGAGATTGTTAGTAGGAGCCCTAGAGCCAATTATGTGATGATTGACTAGGGACTTTTTGTATCATATTCTATCATTAATAAAGGTATGTTTGGTTATTATACTTACTTTATTATTTGTGCCAAATAACTAAGTATAATAATGTCCTTGAGTAGTAGGTTCTTATCTACATTATATCGATTGGTTGAATCGATAGTGAGATAATGTAGAGAACACTATACTAAATTATTCCTAGTCAAGCATTAATATTCAGGGACAATATTAATGCATGGAGACTAGCATGTAGGTCAATTGATGACTTGAGCTCACAAGTCATGGATATGTGATATCAAGTTGACACATGGGTATACATTAGAGAATGTGTACTGAATTGACCCGCCATGAGAAAGTTTCATAGATTGTCATATGAGTGTCATAAACTTTCTCATGTGACTATTAGTATGAATAGTCCTTAGACCTGAAATAACTACGGTTCCCTA
>JAGFNQ010001391.1:0-32143 GCA_024364735.1 Boesenbergia rotunda
AGCAAGATCGTACCTCGGATGTGCGGATGTGAAGGGGTGTGGGGGCGAGGTGGCCCGTACCCCGAGCGCCGACTGGCGGGTCCAAATGCTGAGGACCGAGTCGGGTAAGGACCAGTGAGCGTGGGCAGCCACGCGTCTGACTGGTAGCGAGGGAGCGCAAGGTACGTCCTGGGTCGGGGTAAACTAGTCGGGGCAACTAGGCATTTACCGGGTCGGCTGGCTAAAAGGTGGTCCGGCCACCCTTCGTTGACGATCTGATAGATCCTATCCCCCCTCTCTCTGGTGGGGGGTTTTTGCGGTCACGAGGAGCTGCCTGTTGCTCTGGCGGTTGGCCGGTCTGTCAGACCTTCGTGGCGCCAGGCTGGCCAGTGGGCCCGACTTATGCACATGCCCGTAGGCAAGGCCGAGATCAATATGCATGATAAAGAACAAATCTGAAAAATTGTAAGTGATAAATACTTACAACGATATTCGCAAATTCTCTTGTATTCTTCGTGCTTGTCGTCAGAAGTGTGATCATGCAATCGGAAAACTCTTCCACTCTCGTATTCATGAACCAAATTCCACTCAATCTTGGATGGATGTTCTTCCTCTCGTATTCTTCTCACTTGCACTTGAACGAATCAATTTCACCCACTCCCTTCTTCTCCTCTTACAATGGCTTATATAGGAGAGCAAAGTGTAAAGAAAAGTGAGGAGGGAGGGGCAACGTGTGCCCACTCCTTGGCAACGTGTGCATCCAATGTACACGTTCTCCACTTCCAACAGTACCAACTTACGATACAATGTATTGACCATCGACAACTGATCTAAAGTAGCAAACTATTCATTCAACAACAAAACTCGGCATCACCATCCATTTTCAAGGTCCGCTAATAGTCCATTTGAAAGGAGGCAAGGGAAGTGTAAGTAATGGAAAGGTAAACTTTATCCTCGTTTGAGAAGGAGGTGAAGGAAGGGGGTGAGAAAAGCTCAAATGACTTATTTTCTTACCTCCCGATTTGGAGTGTAAGTAAGTTTTCCTTCCTTTCTTTTTCTTCCCTTTTCATTAATAAATCTCCGCTCATCCCATCCAAACATCAAGGTAGTATAGTGTTTTCGATATCTTAGCTCCCGACTGAAAGCATAACTAAATCTACAGTTCATTGTAGTTGAATTTTTCAACTCCCGGATGGAAAGATCTCGAAAACAAGGGCAATACCTGAAAAGCACTGCCTAATCACTACACCAGACTCTAATAATATCATTCTTTTAGATATGATAATGCTGTCGAACACAAGTGTATAAGGATGGGCAAAAAGAAAAACATGGATAGCTCTGGTGTTGGATTGATTCCAACAAGAAGAAGAAAGATATCCAAAAACGAGAGACAACGGACCATGTTTGATAAATCCAATAATTTGATAAAGTTCAATGCATTCACCTAAGCAAGAAAAAAAGATATTAGACTCTCTTTTTTCTATAAAATAGGAAAAATTATTTTCACTACTAAGCTCTTATGATTTTGTTTTTAAATTTTATTCTAAAAATCTCATATCAATGAAGATATCTTTCCCTTATAAATTTATATTCTTTCCCCTATATTTTTAATGTGAAATTTTATTTGTAATCTTATAATCCAATATTATTTACTTGATTCAGAGGACATAATTTGAAAATAGATTGGACAAGAATTTAGAATCACTAAGATATGTGAAGATCTTGCTCTACAAATTGCTAGATTGAATTCACTAGACAATCAAATTATTAGATGAATCACAGTATGTTTAGATGATTGGGTGAAATCTGAGGTTCAGAAGAACAGAGCTAAATCATGGCACATGCTATACTCTACCACTTAATAGAATGGATGGAAGTATGCGAGATTATTAGACAAGACAAATTTAAGAAACATTCCGATGTTGAAATATTTAGATATCCTAAATAAGACATTTTTAAGTAGTTAAAATTGAAGAAGTGAAATAAAGAAAGGAAGCAAAGTAAACAATACATAAGATGATCACAAACATGCATGGAATGG
Source organism: Boesenbergia rotunda (assembly GCA_024364735.1). NCBI lineage: Eukaryota > Viridiplantae > Streptophyta > Magnoliopsida > Zingiberales > Zingiberaceae > Boesenbergia > Boesenbergia rotunda. The sequence continues at coordinate 2,021 of JAGFNQ010001391.1, forward strand.
ACTTAGACTCAAAGTTTAAGAATTAGAGAGAAGGAAATACCTTCGGTAGTAGTTTCAAATTATTAAATAATTTTGTATTTACTTCCTTTTATATCCATAGGATCAACTGTAAGAAGCCGTTAAGACAACGGACTTGTCTTTTCAAATCATTAAATGACAAAAATCAAAAGGACAATCTTTGTTTTGCCAATTCCTCAAAAAGTAGTCCATTTTTATTTTTATTTATTTTTTAACAAAAAGACTTCCTACTCTATTATTCAATCGTGTATAATTATCTAATTATCCTCTAATACTGTTTCAGTATTGTTTTGTACTGTTGTCATCCTCCTAAATCTCAAGTCAATCTAGCGTATTACAACAACTATGATTTTATAATTCCTATACATATTACAATTATAGTTTTGTAGTACGACAATATATGCTTGATCTATTCAAATAGGAATTCATATTATAGCATCTATGTTTTATAGTAGCTATAGTTAGACCCGACCACGGTTCAGAACCGACGGTTCGACAGTTCGGAACCGCCGGTTCGACGGTTCATGGGAGGTCGACCCTTAACCTTAACCGCCCAAGACGGTTACGGTTCACGGTTCGGAACCGCCGGTTCACGGTCCGGTTCACGGTTCGCCACGGTTCGGCACGGTTCAAGATTATTATATTAAAAAAATTAAAAATTAAAATAAAAAAAATAAATTTTATTAAAAAAGGGCTTGCACTTATATAAGTTGCCTACGTATCCCCTTAGGGTATAGGGGAATCAAAACCCACGTAGTTCTTTTACATTTTTACCCTTTTATATTTTTACATTTCTCACTCACTTGTATTTCCTCCCGTTCCCGTTGTATTTGTTCCTTCGGTATCAAATTCTTCGGCTTCGTATTCTGAAAGTTGCATTCCTTGGATTCGCTTTTCGGCTCTGGTCCAATCATCAAGTAATGCTTGAGCTTCCAATGAGTCGGGAGACATGGTTGATCGTCGTTCATCTAATATGTTGCCGCCGGCACTGAACGTCTGCTCCACAGCAACAGTCGACACTGGAGAAGCTAAAATTTCTTTTACGATCACGGAGAGAACGGGAAAGCTTTGAGCCTTCTGTGACCACCACTTCAAGATGTCAAAGTCTTCGCTATCTGCTTCATTAAAATCAAAAGAAGTCGTAAAATAATTCTCAAGTTCCTGTGTGGAACTTGAGGATCCTCGTGGACGTTTCGTCCGTTCTTTTAATAAAAGTTGGGCTTTTGTAAGTTTTAAATTAGTAGTAGTAGGTTGTTGTGTTTCAGAAATATTAGTTTGTGTTCCATATTTAACATAATATTGATTATAAAGATCATATAAATAATTTCTAATATTATATACAATATTAGCTGGATTCGGAGAGGAAGAATCCTTAATAGGAATTAATGCGTCATAATATAAAGTTAGCATTTCTTGTAAAACTTCTAATTTAAATCTAGGATCTAAAGCAAATGCAATTAAATAAATTTCAGGAATTAAATAAAAATATTTTTCCCATTTAGTTTTCATAGCTATTATACATAAAGTTAAAGCTTCATCATTTACATGTTCATTTAATATTAATACTATACTACAAAAATTTACTAAAATTAAATGAGCAGTAGGATAATAAACACCAGAAAGTTGTTCAGTTGCATCGTTAAAAACTTTTAAAATTTCACAAATACTACTACAAATATTCCATTGTTGTGAAAATAAATATATATTGGTATTACTATTTTGTGCAAAAAATAAACATAATAAATCTTTATATTGAAAAGAATCTTGTAATAATTGATATGTTGAATTCCAACGTGTTGGAACATCACGTGGAAATTTTTTTGGTCGCATTCCATTAGCTTTACAAAATCTACCCCATTGTTTCATCATAGATGGATGAGACCATAAATATGAAATTGCGGTTCTAATTGGTTGAATATAATTTTGTAAAAGTTTTAATCCATCTTGAACACATAAGTTTAAAATATGGCATACACAACGAATATGAAAAAATAAACCACCAATGACAGGTTGACAAATAAATTTTAATTCATCTATTGAAGCGGTATTAGAACTAGCATTGTCTAATGATATTGAAAAGATTTGATGAGTCAATCCATATTCTTCTAAAACTATGTGTAATAATTGTGCAATGTTATGAGCAGTGTGTGATTCATCAAAAACTCTATAAGCTAATAATCTCTTTTGAAGGATCCAAGAGTTATCAATCCAATGGCATGTTATACCCATATAAGAATGAGTTTGCCAATGATCACTCCAAATATCGGAACATAAAGAAACTTTATTATTTAATTTACTAAATTCTTCAATTAAATTCTTTTTTCCTTGTTTTACTAATCTTTTAATTGTACGAGTTAGTGTAGTCCTAGGTACACGTTTAGCAGCAGGATTAAGAGATTCTTTACACAAATCTTCAAATGTGCATTTAGCTCCAAAACTAAAAGAAAGATGTTCTACGGAAACAAATTTAGCTAATGATTCTCTTAATTTATTATCTGAATATAAAAATAAACCAGAATCAGTACTACTACCGCTAGAAAATCTAGATAATTGTGTTTGAGAGCGGTCAAGCCCATATTCCGTCGGGTGCTTCGTTTCTACATGTCGTTTCAACGACCCATAGCCGCCGCCGGCTTGGAATTTGTAGGAAGCATTACAATGCTTGCATTTTGCACGCATTTCTCCCGACGGAAGTGTGACTTTCTCAAAATGTTTAGTAAAAATAGACGATTTTAAAGGAGCATTATCCCGAACCTTAGAAGTAATCGCATCGGTACTTCCTTGCGTTTCGGGGATCGGAGGGCATTGGGGCTGAGCCTCGGTCTCATCATCGGTGGATTGAATTTGAAGGTTGGGATCCTCGTATGCAATTTCTTTTCCCCTCCGTGATCGAGATGATGAAGCTCCGCGTCCGCCTCCGTGACCTCCTTCCATTATCGTCGACGTCGATGAAGAACGTGAAGAGAAGTGAGAGTTAGAGAGTTGAGAATGAGAGATTGAGAGAAGAGAAGTTTTGTGAGTGAAAATGATGAAATGAGCTCCCTATTTATAGAGTTCGGATCATAACGGTCACTAAATCCTAGCCATTGATCAAAAAACGGTCAAATGATCTCATCCGTCCAAAAAAAAAACAAAAAAAAAATAAAAAAAAAAAACTCAAACGGCACTGAACCGGCGGTTAACCGCCGGTTCACGGGTTCTGGCGCCCGGAACTGGAACCGGCCCGGCATCTTGCCGGGCCGGTTCCGGTTCGGCCCGGCGAACCGGGTCAACGGGCCAACCGGCCCGTTGACCCGGGCCGGTTCCGGGCCGGGTCCGGGCTGGACCCGGCCCGTGGTCGGGTCTAGCTATAGTATGCCATAGCTGTTATAACATAAATTGTAATTGCAACAATGCAGATTCGACTTACTCATTTAATATTCATATTATAATAACTACAAAATCATAACTACTATAATATATATACCAGCTACGATTTCGTATATACTATAACGTGTTCAACCGATTAAAAATTAGGCAGAAGATAACTGTGATACTAAAAAGTAGTTAAGTAATTATCCATGGTTGAGTGAGATTTTTTTATGATAAAAAATCAAAATGGACGTCCTTGGATGATTTTGAAGAAATAGTGGCTTTATCATTTTTTTTGTTTGTCCATTATAAAAGGATCAATTTTACACTCCTTCATATGTCACATCCTAAGGATCATAAAGAAATCATGTACATGAAACTCTTATAGACCAAACTTCTATGATATAGTGATGGAATGATTAATCGTTATTTTAGATATTTGCGGTTCAATCTTTAACTATAGAGGAATTTTTTCTTAAAATGGGACGCGAACCCTGGGACATTGGGCTTCTAGATAGCTCACCGCTAGCATTTCCCGATTTATTTTGATGACCGATAGAAAAACTTCCATAGAATCGAACCGATTATCTCATATTCATCTACCATCTGATCCAACATATTTTCATCTCCCAATACTATTATTTGCCTCTTTATTGAGTCTAGATAAGAGCCTTTGCAATAGAAATTCCCTAGGAGGGAGCTCCATTACTTGTGAGGGAGCTCACTTTTATCATGGGAGGCAGCTCCGTCATTACTTTTATCATGGGAGGCAGCTCCGTCATTGTTTTTTCCGCAAATAATTGTATAAGAAGCTGTTCTTTGATTTTTTTAGTTTTTATTTTAAAAAATTAAAAACAAAAAGTGGCAAGAGAGAGTGGGTTCATAAAGGGAGCATAAGAAGATATTTTTTAATGTGGCAAAGAAATTTTTGTTAGTTGGGATAAAAAGTAATTCGTTTATCTTTAGTATGTTTAATATTTCATTTCAAGATCAATACAGAAGAGATAAATTATGAAAATTATTAATTTGAATAGTGACTAATATATAAAGAAGGACAAATACCTAACTTCGTTAGAATTTAACATTCCGAGTCATTGTGATAATACTTCATGGGTTAGTCATTAATCCATCACGTGGAGGGTAAGTGAGGATTTCTAATTTGATGTGGCATTTAGGTGGAGGGATGCCCTTAATTAGGGGGAAAAAGAAAATTCATTATTTTTACGGCTTTTTACTAAAAGGCGTATCTGAGAATTAGTATTTACCAAAAGACGTACCTGAGTTTCTTTATTACCAAAGGGCGCATCCATTGAAGTGCTCTTCCTCTTATACCCCTCCTTCCAATATTTGCCTTTCTCACTTCACAATTCTGAGACATTCAAACCACTTTATCAGTTTTTTCAATTTAAAATAATATATTGTGGTTCGGATGCCCATTACTCAACTTTTTCTCACCCTACATATATATTTCTACCTTGCACGACCACAGATAGTGAACTTGTTCTAGAGGTGACTTCAAAGAGTCGACTTAAAAGAATCGTCGAGGAAGATAGGTGTTGAAGGAGAAACTTCAAGCGACAGTTCGTTTGATAGAAGGAAGAAAAAGACAAGTGCAATGTACGTATGATTGACTACTTAAAATTTGTGTATACGGTGAGAAGAAATAGTATAAGGGTTCTTATAGGGTTTATTTCAGCTAGACTCTGTTCTGCTCTGATATGGTATCAGACATAGTTTTATACATGATCAACTCTTTCTACTAATTTTTTATTTGGAGGACTCTAACGGTGTCATGCATTTCATAAATAGGGTTCTCAGAATTTGTTTAAATTTACGATAAATTTATGTTTGAATACGATTGATATCTTACCATATCAGGCTCGAGGAGGGCATGATATCAGGTCATTTGATATCAGGGCCTCCTAGGGTCTGAAATCAAATGATTTCAGGCCCTAGGAGGGCCTAAATAAAAGGACTTCAGGCCCTCCGAGGGCCTGATATCAAATGATTTCAGGTCCTGGGAGGGCCTGAAGTCCTTTTATTTCAAGCCCTAGGAGGGCCTGAAGTCCTTTTATTTCTAGGGCCTGAATCAAAGGATTTCAGGCCCTCCTAGGGCCTGATATCCTTGTTTGTTTTTTAAATTACTGAAACAATTAATTTTTCAGGGATGATAATGTTGTTGATGAAATTCTTTCTGAGATTTGGAATACTCTTGATGATAATGTTGTGAAAGGGAATGGAGCAGAAATAACCAGAAATAATGTTCCATTATCTTCCGAGTATAGTGGTAATAGAAATACAAGGAATTTGACATTTGATCTAAATGAAGAAACAAGTAATCTAGAAGATGAGTGTCTGAATTCTTCTACAAGACTTGTTGAATACTTTGAGCCAACCTGGAGTAAGGAAGAAGAACTTGAAATCCGAAATGCAGATGAATTACAACCTAGTACAAGTGTACTAGAATTCCAAGCTGATGATATGCAAATTGAGCAATATAAATTTCTCCCAGATCAGTATAGTGACTTAGAGGAGGAGTTTCCAATAGATGATGATCCTTATATTTTGAATTCTCGATTGCTAGCTGGGCCAATTGGAGAGGCAGAGGCAAGAGATGAGCATGAATTTTTTTTGTTGGGCAGATTTTTCCATCTAGACAAGAATTCAAGAATGCACTTGTGAAACATGTCATGGTTAAGCCTATGAGATATAACCCAGTTGACACCCGAAAAAATAGAGTTAAAGTAGTGTGCGTCAACCAACCATGTACATGGAGAGTAGTTGCCCGGGGGAAGTAGAGTTCACTGTTACAAAATATATAAAGGAACACTAATGTTGAACTGTTAGGGAAAGTGTTGATCATCATGCATGCTCTTCATCATTTGTTGCGTCTTTTGTTGAAGAGCAATTTCTTCATAATGAACAATGCAAACCAAGTATGATTATATCATATATTAAAGCTAGATTTGGAGTGACCATATCATATAGAAAAGCATACATAGCTAGGGAGAAAGCATTGAAAAAGGTCGTCGGAGATTATGATGAGGCATATAGAAATCTTCCACAATATCTGCGTGAGTTAAGAGCTAGAAATCCTGAAACTTATGTGGCACTATGTAGGACTGGTAACAATGAGTTCCAGTGGTGTTTTTGGGGTTTTGGTGCTTGCCGAAGGGTGTTCAGGTCTTATTTACGTAAACTTATCGGAATTGATGCCACACATCTAAGAGGAAAGTGTCCGGGTGTAATGTTGATTGCTACGATGATTGATGATAATGATAATATTCTCCCAGTTGTCTTTGGAATAGCAGAAGTTGAATGTGGTTCTGCATGAGAGTGGTTTTTGGAGCATACAAAGAGGTTCTTTGCTGTCGATGAACAGTCAATGACCATAGTATCAGATAGACATCGTGGCATTATATCAGCAGTTAGAAAAGTGTACACAAACACGCATCATGCTTTTTGTTGCCACCATATGTCTTGTAATATGGTAATTGATACTGGAAATAGAGCAGCTTTAAGTTTGTTTTGGGCAGCAGCACGAGCAAACATAACACTCCAATATAATCTCATAATGCAGTCAATGCTTGAAAAACATCCAGATGCCCATAAGTGGCTTCAGAACATTGATCCTAAAAGGTTGGCTAATGCACACTTTACTGGGAGAAGGTAGAGAATACTAACCACGAATTGTGTGGAGAGTTTAAATGCTTTGTTCAAGACTACACGTGAACTTCCCAAAAACAGGTTAATTGATAATACAAGAAGAAAGGTAACTCAATGGTTCTTTAACCATAGAGAGGAAGTCTGAACATGGCATGTTGCTTTGACACCTCATGCTACAAAAAAAATGGATTCAAGGAGAGAGAAAGCTAGAGCATATAAGGTTCACCCTTACTCTCAATTAGAAATAGAAGTAGAGACATGGGGCACTTCATACAATGTTGATTTGGAAAAAAAGATATTGTCATTGTGGGGAGTTTAAAAATTCAGGACTCCCTTGCTCACATGCTATTGTTGTCATCATTCACCGGAACATGGATACACTCTCATATTGTGAGCATTATTTTTATTCACAAAATTGGAATGTCATTTACATGGATCCTATTTACCCTTGTCGAAGTAAGGAGTTTTGGCCTAGGGGCGTAAACAACATTATAGTTCTATGCCCCTGTAGCCTTGTGCAGCCCGGTAGACGAAAGAAGGCACGGATTGAGTCGAGACACACTGGCAAGGTAAATCTAAAATGCAGCCGCTGCAAACAACTTGGGCATAATCGAAGGACTTGTAGAATGCCGCCAGCACCAGGGTCTTGAGTTACTTAGTATATGTATTGCAGGAATATTCTGAATGAAGTGTATATTTTGTAAGCAGGAGAAATGAATGTATATATTTTGACCATTGTACAACGATAGTATTGTAAAAAAAACAAGTTGTTGTTGTTGAAGCTTGGATGGCTAGAGAGGGGGGGTGAATATAGCCAGACACAAACTTCTTTCGCATTAGGGGTTCTCTGCACTTCACGGTTAGTAGCACAGCAGCAGAAACAATAGAAACAGAGTAGTGCAGAAATGCAGAAAACAAAACAAACTAATACAACTAGCAAGATCGCTAACAAGGAAGGATTACAAGGTTCGGGGATAACTTACCCCTACTCCTTGGCGCGCCCTTAAGGTGGGTGATCCCTTAATCGTCGACAGATCAAGCCCCAGTGAACACCGGATAAAATGCAACCTCCTTCTCGATGGAGTAACCTCTCCACAGCCTTTCAACAAAGATGAAGTTTTAAGCACAATGAAACACAAGAAAGATCTTACTTAGCACTTAGCACAGGCAAGAACACAAGCAGCGCTTCCTCGAGCTCTACCCAGCGACGATCTCATGCAAGAACACTCTTCTTCGTGTCTTCTCGCTGTTGGACTCACCAAGCCTCTTGTTTCTTCCTCCAAGCGCTCAAGTAAGGGATGGTTGCTTCACAGATTGCAGTTGCTTGCTCAAGATGATGGAACTTCAGAACGCACAAGCAAAGTGAGGAGAATACAATCGTGCAGCAAGAACTCAAGCCAGAAGTTGCTTCAACGAACTCTATCTTGCTCTTCTCCGCTACGCCCTTTTCTTTCTCCACTGAACGCCAGGTGACACCATCTCACTGCAGCTTCCAGCTGTTCACCTGCCAACGCCAGCTACCACTGAGCTCTTCCTGGACTCCCTGAGCTTCCCTCAGCCAAGCTCCAGTCAGCAGCTCCAGTCTGCAGTTCCAGCCATTGCAACCTAAGATGGCAATTGGACAAACCTGCTCCAAAGAAAGGCCTCCATTGACTCTCCTTGAGTGTTTGAATCCTCCCCTGTCACCTATAGCTCAATCAGAGTATTAATACATCATATCAAGCAGTAAATCGAGTATCAGAGGTTAAACGCAGAGAATTGGATACGTTCAGATGCGATCAGAGCGTCTGACAGTGCATTTTGAATTAAAGTGATCGGTCACCGGACCGATTCAGGGCCTGTGGGTCGGTCACCAGACCGATCCACCGCTTTACTGGGACTCTCCAGCTTTTGCGACGACACAGGCCTGATTGGTCACCAGACCGATCAGAGTGAAGCCTGATCTGTCACCAGAACGATCAGGTAGCTCCCTGACCGATCAGGCTCGAGCATGATCGGTCCACTTCTAAGTGAACAGTAACCGCGGAAATCAAATCCTAGGTCTTTGATTGGTCACCGGACCGTACAAGAACTGATCAGCGGGGGAACTCAACTCACTGAGTGCTCCCTGATCGGTCACCAGACCGATCAGGAGCAAGGCAGTGAGGAAGCTGCCTGCTCCCTGATCGGTCACCGAACCGATCAGGAGCCAAGCAACGAGGCAACGACTTGCTCCCTGATCGGTCACCAGACCGATCAGGAGCCACACAGTAGGTTCCCAACCTCACTGTGCGCTCCCTGATCGGTCACCAGACCGATCAGTCATCGCTGGATCGGTCACCGGACCTATCCACGAAGGAGCAGCGTGCCAACTTCCCTGATCGGTCACCAGACCGATCCAGGGACTCAAATGCACTCTAAGTCACGAGAACAAGCCTCCAGCCCTTCTCTGACTCGTGCCATGCCCAGCTTCACTCACTGGGACTTCAACCTAGCCCTCCAAGCTAGGACCTGGCTTCACTCACCAGGGTTTCTGTCACCCGTCTTCACTCACCGGGACCCGGCTTCACTCACCAGGATTTCAACCTAGCTTCACTCACTAGGATTTCAATCACCTGGCTTCACTCACCAGGACCCGGCTTCACTCACCGGGATTTCCATCACCTGGCATCACTCACCAGGACCTGGCTTCGCTCACCGGGATTTCCATCACCTGGCTTCACTCACCATGACCCGGCTTCACTCACCGGGATTTCCATCACCTGGCTTCACTCACCAGGACCCGACTTCACTCATCGAGATTTCCTCAACCTAGCCCTCCAGGCTAGGACCTAACCCTCCAAGCCAGGACTTTTTCACACCTAGCCCTCCAAGCTAGGATTTTTCACACCTAGCCCTCCTAGCTAGGATTTTCCACACCTAACCCTCCAGATTAGAACTTTGTGCCCAGTCCCCGACTAGGACTTAATCCCAATTCGTTCAACCAAACTTAAATCAAAACTTAAATTGTTGTCAACACCAAAACAACAATCAGGGTCAGAGGTCAGACTGCATCAATAATCTCCCCCTTTTTGTTATTTGACAACCCGATTTAAGTTTAGGCATTAATGATCAATTGAAGGCAGTTCAATTATCGTAAGGGAATCAAAATCCTCCCTCTACAATAACCCTAAACTTAATCAACCATTTTCTCCCCCTTTGTCAAACATCGAAAAGGGTATGACTATTAAGTTTAAACATACCTTCCCCTCAAACACGGGTCTCTCGCCAAACCCAAAATAATCAAAGGTAAACTTTTGAATTGCATATGAAAACATATACAGAAATATATCATGGTCAAACATGTATATGTTTCATACGACAAGTAAGGAATGCAGCTGTATCGGACACATAATCCTGATTGGTCTCCGTGACCGATCAGGTTCGTTGATTATTTGATACAGAAATATTTCTTGTTAGTCTGGGGAACGATCAGATTTCAGAAAAATTTCTGAAACTCTGATACGTTCCTGATCAGACTGCATTAACAATAATGCAAAACAAGGTGTAGACTCCATTGATATTCGTCATTTCAGAAAAATTTCCGAAACACGACATTAAGAACAAGAGTTATGACTCAACAAACCCTTTCTTATGAATTTGAACATTCCAACATAGGTTTGTATCAAATCAGCATTTTAATACTTGATGTTTCAGAAAAATTTCTGAGAATCAAGGATCTTAAAAATTTCTACCCTTCTTTGAATACTTGAACAAATTTGTACTCACTTAGTACCAGGTTTGTACCAATGGAGGATCATGTATGTTTCAATTATACTTGGTTTATATCAGATTTGTGTGTATCAGTATGATCAGGTGATCTGATACAACTTGATGAAAGGGGATCAGACTGAGGAGTAGTCTGATACCTCTTATCAGTGTTGATCTGATCGGTCACCGGACCGATCAGTATGATTCCTGATCGGTCACCAGACCGATCAGGGTGAGTCCTGATCGGTCGGTGGACCGATCAGGTCTGATACAGAATGTTTTCTGAAACTGATCAGTTTCAGAAACAAGTTTGTTTCAACTCTTACCATTCCCAAACCCTAAATCAATTAGTTTTAATCCCATTGGTCCTAAAGGGTTTCCTTAATCAAAATACATATTTTCAAACAATTATCAAAATATGATACTAATATCAAATTTCCAAAACATGATCAGATTTCATGATACAAACAAAAATATGATCAAATTTTCAAAAACATGCTTGTATCAAATTAGTATCAAAACATGATCAAGCTTTCTAACACATGATTGTATCAATACAATTCATAAGGTTGTATTTTGTCCGACATGCTTTTATCTCATTTAACCATTTTAAAAACATTTCAAAAGCATGCATTGATGTTGCCTTGTGAGGTTTTATGATTATCGTCACAGACTATATATTCCTCAGAAATTTGCATGCAATACACTAACACATATAGTAAATCATGACATACTTGATCATGTTCACCAAATAAAATATCTTAAGAAAATTTTAAGCCTAAACCTTAAGCTCATGTTTTTGTCTATTGATGCCTTATCATCATAAATTATGTGTTAATCCTTGTTCTTTAGCATGCCTTCATGCTGTATATATAAGAAAATGAACTCCTTAGGCTTGACATAAGACATATCATATACCATGAATTGCAGGAAACTATAAATAGCAACAATAAAACTAATTGTCCTAAGCAATTCATAGTCCAAATTCTTAGTTCTATTAGTAATTTACCAATTTTTATGAAATTTGATAATTCATGATCCTAAGTTTGTATCAAGTTTAGAACCCTAATTCTCCATTCTATTGAAAATTCATACATTAAATCGGAGAATTTATAGTCCCAAATTTCTAACAAGTTCATTACCCATAGACCTAATTATATTGTAGTAATCTTGATAAACTATAGTCCCAAATGTATACAAATACAAATGAGAGAAATTTCAAGTAACACCAATGAAATAGACTACATGGGAAAAATTTCCATGTATCTATATTGTGTAGGGAGTTTATGATTTCCATTGGTTCTAACTCCAATTATCTAAATTCAAGAGAGAAAATCCATTTCTCATGGGTAGTGTATGATCATCCATTGAATTGAGAAATACTAGGCCCATCCCTAACTAGGAATGACCATGTGTTGGGAGCACCAATTATCAACAACCAATGTTGATAGATACTCCCCCTCAAATGATGCTTATACAATTCTAAATATTGAGGTTTTAGGTACCCAAATTTTGGGACCTAATGAATCTTCAATGAAGGACTTTGGCACCCATGCCTTAGTCATTTTCTTTTTAGCCTTTTGAATCCTAGAATTATTTTGTGCTCTGAATTGGGTTCTAGACATCAATGATATGAAACTTGATTGTTTAGGTTGATAACCCAAGCCAATCTTGTTGTAGACCGCTTTTTATGAATTTAGAATCATGTCTAGGGTCTTGGAGCTAGTTGAAAACTTCTTAAGAATATTCTTGAGATTTTCAACTTCGTTCTTCAAGTCCTTATTCCCATTTTCAAGGGACTTATCATGCATATTACCAAGATCCTCATCCTTAGAGGATTTCTCATGAAAATCATTAATATCCTCCACCCTAGAGGATTTCAATTCTTCTACTTCCAATTTCAATAATTTAACTTTGTTCTTGGATTTTTTAAGCAACCTAGCTAAACATGCAATGGTTCTATAACACTTATCTAGCTCGGGAGAGATTACCTCTTCATCATCCGAAGATGATGAAGGCGTGGTTGAGGAGCTTGATTCGTCTCCACTCTCCTCTTCATTTGAATCCTCTATGGCCATGAGGGCACGATGATGAGCGTACTTCTCCTCCTCCTCTTCTTCGGATGAACTAGAGGATAATTCATCCCATGTGGCCCTCAAGGCCTTCTTTTTCTTCTTTGATTTATCCTTCTTCTTCTTTAACTTTGGACATTCATCCTTGTAATGCCCTTTCTTGCTACACTGAAAACAAGTAACATTAGACTTATCAATTTTAACTATACTCGGGTTACCTTTACCCTTGAGGCGTCGGCTCTTTCTCATCATCCTTCTAACAAAGTTGACCATCTCGGAGGAAGAAGACCAGCTGCCCTCCTCCTCGGACTCAGACTCGGACTCGGATGAGGATGAAGATGAAGAGACTTTCTTCTCCTTCTTCTTCCCCTTCTTCTTCTTCTTGTTGTCACCTGCCACTAAAGCAATACCTTTCTCTTTTGAACTTTTGTTAGAGATCAAAATAAATCTTCTAACTTAACAAAAGATAAGTCCTTGGAAACCTTGTAGGCATCCACCATGGATGTCCACAAGGCATCCCTAGGGAAGGCTTTGAGAATATACCTTACTAAGTCTCGGTTTTCTACCTTTTCATTGATGGAGTGGAGACCGTTGAGTATCTCTTTAAACCGACCATGAAGTATACTTACAGTTTCTTCCTCTTTCATGGACAGATTTTGGAGTTGGCTGAGAAGGAGGTCCTTTTGGCAGTCCGGGTGTCTTGGGTTTCTTCATGGAGCTCAATGACTTTGTTCCAAAGGTCTTTAGCACTTGTGAAGGGACCAACCTTGATTAGTTGGTCCTTGGTCAACCCGCATTGCAAAGTTACCACCGCTTTCGCATCGACTTCACCTCTCCGGATTTGATCTGCTGACTAACTTGAGAAGTCCATCTCTTTTCCCTCAGCATCTTTAGGAGTGGAAAAACCTTCCTCGACAGCAAACCACATGTCGAGGTTGGTTTTGAGGTAAAACTCCATCTTCAATCTCCAGTATGTAAAATCAGCGCCGTCGAAGAGTGGAGGTCGGCTGGTGCTAAACCCTTCTCTTCCCATGGCCATCTTTGTTAGCTCTCGGATGTTAAGCCGTTGAAGTAGAGCCCCAAGCTCTGATACCACTTGTTGAAGCTTGGATGGCTAGAGAGGGGGGGGGGTGAATATAGCCATACACAAACTTCTTTCGCGTTAGGGGTTCTCTGCACTTCACGGTTAGTAGCACAACAGCGGAAACAATAGAAACAGAGTAGTGCAGAAATGCAGAAAATAAAACAAACTAATACAACTAGCAAGATCGCTAACAAGGAGGGTTTACAAGGTTCGGGGATAACTTGCCCCTACTCCTTGGCGTGCCCTTACGGTGGGCGATCCCTTGATCGTCGGCAGATCAAGCCCCAGTGAACACTGGATAAAATGCAACCTCCTTCTCGGTGGAGTAACCTCTCCACAGCGTTTCAACAAAGATGAAGTTTTAAGCACAATGAAACACAAGAAAGATCTTACTTAGCACTTAGCACAGGCAAGAACACAAGCAGTGCTTCCTCGAGCTCCACCCAGCGACGATCTCATGCAAGAACACTCTTCTTCGTGTCTTCTCGCTGTTGGACTCACCAAGCCTCTTGTTTCTTCCTCCAAGCGCTCAAGTAAGGGATGGTTGCTTCACAGATTGCAGTTGCTTGCTCAAGATGATGGAACTTCAGAACACACAAGCAAAGTGTGGAGAATACAATCGCGTAGCAAGAACTCAAGCCAGAAGTTGCTTCAACGAACTCTATCCTGCTCTTCTCCGCTATGCCCTTTTGTTTCTCCACTGAACGCCAGGTGACACCATCTCACTGCAGCTTCCAGCTGCTCACCTGCCAACGCCAGCTACCACTGAGCTCTCCCTGGACTCCCTGAGCTTCCCTTAGCCAAGCTCCAGTCAGCAGCTCCAGTCTGCAGCTCTAGCCGTTGCAACCTGAGATGGCTAATGGACAAACCTGCTCCAAAGAAAGGCCTCCATTGACTCTCCTTGAGTGTTTGAATCCTCCCCTGTCACCTGCAGCTCAATCAGAGTATTAGCACAACATATCAAGCAGCAAATCGAGTATCAGAGGTTAAGCGCAGAGAATCGGATACGTTCAGACGCGATCAGAGCGTCTGACAGTGCATTTTAATTAAAGTGATCGGTCACCGGACCGATCCAGGGCCTGTGAGTCGGTCACCAGACCGATCCACCACTTTACTGGGACTCTCCAGCTTTCGGGATGACACAGGCCTGATCGGTCACCAGACCGATCAAAGTGAAGCCTGATCGGTCACCAGACCGATCAGAGTGAAGCCTGATCGGTCACCAGACCGATCAGGTAGCTCCCTGACCGATCAGGCTCGAGCCTGATCGGTCCACTTCTGAGTGAATAGTAACTGCAGAAATCAAATCCTAGGTCTTTGATCGGTCACCGGACCGTACAGGAACTGATCAGCGGGGGAACTCAACTCACTGAGTGCTCCCTGATCGGTCACTAGACCGATCAGGAGCAAGGCAGTGAGGAAGCTGCCTGCTCCCTGATCGGTCACCGGATCGATCAGGAGCCAAGCAACGAGGCAACGACCTGCTCCCTGATCGGTCAACAGACCGATCAGGAGCCACACAGTAGGTTCCCAACCTCACTGTGCGCTCCCTGATCGGTCACCAGACTGATCAGTCATCGCTGGATCGGTCACCGGACCTATCCACGAAGGAGCAGCGTGCCAACTTCCTTGATCGGTCACCAGACCGATCTAGGGACTCAAATGCACTCTAAGTCACGAGAACAAGCCTCCAGCCCTTCTCTGACTTGTGCCGTGCCCAGCTTCACTCACTGGGACTTCAACCTAGCCCTCCAAGCTAGGACCTGGCTTCACTCACCAGGGTTTCGGTCACCCGGCTTCACTCACCGGGACCCGGCTTCACTCACCAGGATTTCAACCTAGCTTCACTCACTAGGATTTCAATCACCTGGCTTCACTCACCAAGACCCGGCTTCACTCACCGGGATTTCCATCACCTGGCTTCACTCACCAGAACCCGGCTTCGCTTACCGGGATTTCCATCACCTGGCTTCACTCACCAGGACCCAGCTTCACTCACCGAGATTTCCATCACCTAGCTTCACTCACCAGGACCCGGCTTCACTCACCGGGATTTCCTCAACCTAGCCCTCCAGGCTATGACCTAACCCTCCAAGCCAGGACTTTTCCACACCTAGCCCTCCAAGCTAGGATTTTTCACACCTAGCCCTCCAAGCTAGGATTTTCCACACCTAACCCTCCATATTAGAACTTTGTGCCCAGTCCCAGACTAGGACTTAATCCCAATTCGTTCAACCAAACTTAAATCGTTGTCAACACCAAAACAACAATCAGGGTCAGACTGCATCAATAGTTGTTAATGTTGTCACTTGAAGAGGTATTCCAATATTATGATACATTTCACCTTGTCTAATTCAACATAAGCAGAATAGATCAGTCCTGAAGTCCTCTGATTTCAGACCCACATTTCCTAAAGGCCTGAAGTCCTCTGATTTCTAAATATCTCTGATTTCAGGCCCTTTGATTTCTGCATTATTTTGTGCCAAGTGATATTGTATGAGAACATAATTGATAATCATTAGGACTAAGTTTGGACACCAAAAATATGATCTCCTAGCTCTACTCTAACTAGTGATATCGAGTTTTGAGAAATCCAAATATCCTAGGTCTATAAGTGAGTTTCCACCGAAACCCACTGATGAACCTACAAAACTCCTATTGCAACAAATTCTGAAAATACGAGTTCATGGTCTGCAAGGAATCCAATTTTGCTATGCATTGCGTATTTAGGTACTCACCAGTTGGAACCTTCTTGTTTCAAGTTTAAACAAATGTAAGCTGGTTTTGATCATTCCTGAGTCTTTTAATAAAATGAGAGGTTTTTTGTGACAACTTGTAGAATTATATTAAATATTACCCTATAAATATTTAATTTAATAAATCATGATTAAATATTATCAAAAACTTTTTTTAAATGAAAAAAATTTTGAGTCGACGTTGGGCTTGAAGTAATCTAATTTCAGGCCCACGTTGGGCCGAAATTAAGAGGATTTTAGGTCCAACTTGGGCCTGAAATCAGATGACTTCAGGCTCATCGGGGGCTTGAAATCCTCTTAATTCAGGCCCAACATGGGGCTAAATAGCTCTGATTTCAGGCCCTCTGATAACCCACTCATCTCTGCAAACCAAAATAGGAATAGTCTTTTCCAAAGTATGAATAAATATGTATAATATAAACATATAGAAAATAAAAATTAGTGGTTATAGATGTTATATCTAAGAAAAAAATAAAACATATTATGATACAATTGTTCTGTGCCAACTGATACTGTATGAGAACATAATTGATAATCATTAGGACTATGTTTGGATACCAAAAATATCATCTCCTAGCTCTACTCTAACTAGTGATATTGAGTTTTGAGAAATCCAAATATCCTAGGTCCATCAGTGGGTTTCGGTGGAAACCCACTGATGGACCTACAAAACGCCTATTGCAACAAATTCTAAAAATATGAGTTCATAGTTTGTAAGGAATCCATTTTTGCTATGCATTGCGTATTTAGGTACTCACCAGCTGGAACGTTCTTGTTTCAAGTTTAAACAAATATAAGCTGGTTTTGATCATTCCTGAGTCTTTTAATAAAATGAGAGGTTTTTTGTGACAACTTGTAGAATTATATTAAATATTACTCTATAAATATTTAATTTAATAAATTATGATTAAATATTATCTAAAACATTTTTAAAATCCAAGTTGGGGCCGAAGTCAATTGATTTCAGGCCAACGGTGGGCCTGAAATCACTGGGCCTGAAATCATTTGATTTCAGCCCCACCGTGGGCCTGAAATCAATTGACTTCAGACCCAACTTGGATTCCAAATTTTTTTCCTTATTTTAAAATTATTTTATATTAATTTTAATCATGATTTATTAAATTAATAATTTACAGTCTAATATTTTATATAATTCTACAAGATGTGACAAAATTTTCTTATTTTATTTAATTATTCAATTTTATCAACACAAGCTTATAGTTGATTAAACTTGAAACAAGTTTATTAAATGTATCATAGACAAAATCTGGATACTACATAAATACACAATACATAGTAAAATTCAATTTCTTGCAGACCATGAATTCATATTTCAGATTTTGTTGCAATAGGAGTTTTATAGGTCCATCAGTGAGTTTTGGTGGAAACTCACTGATGGACTTAGGATACTTGGATTTCTCCATACTCGATATCAGTAGTTAGAGTTTACCTAGGAGATGTTATTTCTGGTGTCCAAACGTAGTCCCAATCATTATCAATTATGTTCTCATACCGTATCAGTTGGCACAGAATATTACAGCAACTGGAGCTGAATCAATATCAGACAATTATTTTTCTTAACATACAATTATATTGATATGACAAAAATACACATAATTGTTTATTTTACAACAACATAGGATGTTTTTTACAACAATACATGGATATGTAGTCTCATGTTTTACAACACATGTCCTTTAGAATATTAACTGTGACATCAAATCTCATTTCCCTCATGTCTCCTTGTTTGAAATCCATCTTCCCATCGTATAGGAGACATCGAACGTATTGCATCAGAAAAAAGGCACAGTTCACACTGAAAATAACATCAGTAATTTTGATTTCAATCAGTGGGTTTACAAAATACTTTTAAATTTAAACTCATCCTCATTTACTTACCTATATTCTTGTTAGGGACAATTTAGTCTGACGGAGGCCCATTTGTCCAAGGGATGATGACTTTGTAGATATGGATGAATAGCCGTAAGTTGCTCGCGAGTATATTATTTTAGTTCTTTTACTTGTAATTAATATCATGAATTTAAAATTTACCATCAATGACATTGCAAAGGGTGCATCCTCCCAAATAAATTCAGTTGCTAACCTGCCAAGTTAATCAATAAGCTTATATATTAAAGAACAAGATATATTAACTAAATTATGTGTCCTAACTTACTTTAGGTTCTGCAATTTATTTATCAGGTACGTCACATCTTTATCTTGATTTTTCTTCTTTGAATTCATAAAATGCTTCTTCACAAACTACATCGATAAATTTAAAATAAACTAATTAATGACCAAAATCAATAAAATTGACCTATTTTATATGAAAGTAAATCACATACATCAATGGCTTATTGCCTTATTTTGTAGAGTTCGGAGATCTTTTTTGTTTCCTCCTCTATGTCTTTTTCAGACATGACTTCCATTACAGTTATGATTTCTCTTGCTTCATCAATATCATCCTCACTAATTTTCCTTTTTCCCTTGTCCATGACATCTGATATTTGTTTCTTGCTCCGCTTCCCCTTAGGTAATTGCTGGTGCCATAATGGACTGTCAATTGGAGTATCCCTGTAATTATACCGACTTCGGTCACGTCCTCTCCTTGTTCTACAAGTTACTGGTTCAAAATGAGGATCGACTATATGATAGCTTGCTTTAGCCTCCATGCCCTTTTTTTCAATTATTGCAAGTAATGCCTTAACCCTTTCATTCAAACAAATGTTCTCCTCTGTTAGCTCCTTGATTCGGTTGTCTTAAAAATACAGTCACCAAATTGCCTTACAAGTTCTGTGTCATCTCCTTGTGATGTCTCCATTGGCTGTGGAATGTCATCACCGATATCAAGGTTCTCAAACAATATTTTTTTCATTTAGGTTATGAATTATTTCAATCATCACCTGTCAATTAACAAGTACATAAATGTTACTGGCTCCATATCAAACTAACATAGGTCACAGTTTAAAATAATTACCTCTTCGGGCAAGAGTCGGTCGACAAGGGCCCTCACCCTACTAATATGTGAAGGAATATTCCTCTACTTATTTATTCGGGGCCCTTGAACATTGTATGGTTTTTGAATTGATACATGTTCCAAAAACTATGCCTACACTAAGTGTTACATACAAATACATTAACGACAGCAAAATATTATAAAATTTAACAACAAAATTCTACTCACTGCCAAAAGGCTAGCAAATCCCTTTAGGTAAGGGAGGTTGGTGCTGGTGTGGTGTCTCTGATTTGATGAAAATAAATCCCCAATCTTAGGTAATTGTGGAGACAAAAATTGATGGATGGCTTCAACCCGGTTGAATCTACCAAGATTCTCATAATCATCTACTATTTCAACAAGACCTAGAGGGACCTTATATGTACTAGATGAAAATAAAACACAAACAAATATATACAAAATATAGAATTTACACACTAATACAATATCATCCTCTGATTCAACACTTTTAGCATAATATTTAAGTAACTCCTCAATTCTGGTTCTGGTATGGTTGTTTTTCTTTGAGAAGTAAGTAAGATAGAGGTCACCCGAAGCTTTAGTTGAATTAATAGGGACCTAAACACCTCGGTCAGCAATACCAAGTAACAATGCAACATCTCGTTTGATGAACGCAACCGGTACACCTAAAACATTTAAAATATTTAGTTATCTTCAAGAATATAGGCTTGAAATGAAATCATTTCAGACCCACGTTGGGTCTGAAATGATTTCACTTCAGGCCTACCGAGGGCCTGAAGTTTCATTTCAGGCCCTCCGTGGGCCTAAAGTGAAATCCACTGAAATGTAAAAAACTAAAAGTGTTTACATTTGTTAGTGTTTACAATTCAAAATTAAAAGTGTTACCTGAGAATCTAAAAACTTACGAAGTTGAATCCCAACTTTCAAATATATTGATCAAAATTCCACGGATATGCTATAATTCTTGTATGTCCAAGAAAATACTGAAGGGAGATTCTTTGATCTTCGCAATGTGTCAACTATATAATATTTGAAATGCTTCAAAAAAATTCTTAAAGTGACCTAATACATTGCATCAATGTAATTTTTGTCCTAAGTCATCTGAAGCCTACAGGTTGTAAAAATTATAAATTTATTAAGAACCACACCCAAACATTTTCATATTTCACAAATCAATATAAAATAATGCACAAGACAATCTGTTTTGACCTATTCCGCTCATTAACATACCTTGGTAGATAATGCTAAGGAAGAAGAGGCTGAAACATCCATAGGCTTTTTTTTCGCCATTCTGAAATTAATGCAGTGCAGAAACCTTAACTGGAGAGTGTCGATCACCGTCGACTTCCACGCAAACCCCAAAATTCAACTGAGGGACACACAAACAACCTTGCCTAGAGTTTTGGTTGGGGGGAGGGATTGGGGGATGAGCTCGCGACTATCACAGCTAGGGTGCCCAAAATCTTCTCCAACTTCGATAACGACAAATAGGATGCCCCGCTGAGAGAAAGAGGAGAAAAAGTCGACACCCAGGGCCATTCGAACCATAAAATGTTATTTTAAATTGAAAAAATTGATAAATTGATTCGGATGTCTTGGAATTGTGAAGTGAGAAAGGCAAATCTTGGCCGGAGAGATATAAGAACAAGTTCACTACAATGGATGCGTCCTTTGATAAAAAAAAAACTCAAGTATACCTTTTGATAAATATAAATTTTCATGTACGTCTTTTGGGTAAAAAGCTAATTTCGTAGTACACATGGAAAGTTTTCCCTTAAATTGTGTTGAATGAGGGGTAATATGGTAATTACAAAGGGTCGGGGAGGAATTTTGGAAAAATCAATGAAAACAATTTTTTTTTTTTTTTGGGGGGCATAAGTCTGGTAGGTGGCGAACGGAAGAAGATTCTGAGATCTGTCAGCAAGCCGCCTGCAAAATTGTTTCGATCGCATCGGAGTAAGCGGAAGGAGAGGAAGGGGCAGAGGATCGTGGTGAGAGCAGGTGTCGAGGGCGGCGGCAGCGGCAGCGATGCAGATCCGGGGATCTGGTCCCCGCCCGCTGCCTAACTCCCGGATCTCTGCCGTCATGCTCGCAATGTTCGCCAGCATGGCTTCCTTCTACGTTGCCGGCCGGTCGGTTCCCTTTTCGGTCCTCTACTCTACGTCCGATACATTTCCCCCCCTTTTTTCTGGTTTTTACTCAAATGCTAATGTTTTCCCGCTTATTGGCATCGACAAATGTCGACTTTTAATCGAAGTTATTCTCTTTTTTTTACAGTCTCTGGCAGGATGCGCAGAGCAGGGTTTATCTCATCAAGGAACTGGATCGAAGGACTGGACAGGTTCTTAGATTTTGTTCTTCCGTTAAATGACTAGCTTTGTCGTAAAATTCCATCCCCCCTTACTATTGTGTTCCAATCGAGCTGAAGTACATCAACTTTTAGGGACAATCTGCTATATCAGTTGATGAGACGCTGAAGTTGGTAGACTGCAGGTGACTTGCTTTCAGATTGCTTCTCTTTACTTTTTTTATTTATTTATTTTGTTGATTAGAGCCTCTTCCTGAGTAGTAGGGATAAAGGATTGGTTAAGATAATGAATATTTTGCTATTCAGACAACAACACAAAAAGTTAGCGGCTCTGGAGATGGAGCTTGCTGTGGCGAGACACAAAGGGTTTGTTGGGCAGTACTCTTCGGAGACCAACAGGACTTATTTTCCGAGGAAAAGACTGCTTGTTGTTATAGGAATAGCTACAGGATTTGAACGAAAAAAACAGAGGGATGCAATTAGAAAGTCATGGCTCCCAACTGGTGCAGTACAATCTTCTCTATTCTACCCTCTTCAATGAATTCATGAAATGCATAATCTATTATAAACTCTTTTTCATTGTCTCGGATTGAAAAATAGATGACTAGGAAATATTAGTATGCAAACAGACTGTAAAAGTATTTGCTTGGAGTATGATTTTTTCCTCTTGCATTCCTCCTAATGGGCAGAATACTCAAGATTATTTCAGCGAACATCAAGATTATAATACTAATTTTGGGGGGTTTACTCAGTTTTAGATACTTTCAGTTATGAATATCTTCTTGCCATTTGTTCTCAGGTGCGGCTATGAAAAAACTGGAATTAGAAAAAGGTGTGGCAGCGCGATTTGTGATAGGACGAAGGTAAATTTGAGACATTGACAATGAAACATGATAATATTTGATGTGTTTTTGATTTGAGATAGTTTTACTCTTCCACAGTGCAAATCGTGGAGATAGTGCTGATATAGAGATTGACAACGAAAATTGGAAGACAAATGATTTTATAATACTTGTATGTTTAAACTGCATTTCAGGTTCATAATCTTAATGTTGTCCTTATCTATCCTTGTTTATGCAGTTCAAATGTGCCTTTTATGTTTATATTGCATCTTATTTCTGGCTCTAAAAGTATTACTTTTTTTAGTTGTTTACATGTCTCTCAGTTCAACTACATTGGTAAAGTAAAACAAATTCTGTGATGATATATTAGCACCAAATTTGAAGTTTATTGAGAGGAAACAAATGACAATGATGATAGTAAGCTTTAAGTGCCACAACCATTCTGCATTCTTTGTGTCACAGTTAAAAGTAACTGGAATTTCTATTCCTCTTCTAAGAATAAGTTGAATTCTATCTTCTTTTTGGATCTTTACTTTATTTCTTCCCTGTGAAATACACTGAGGCAGATGTTTGCTTTTATGCTTCCTGTCAGATGCATATGAAATTAGAAACTGATGGAAACATGAGAAAAAAGCTTTTTGTCTTTAACAATATGCTTGTCTTTGTTGTTTTAATGATGCATCCAGAAACCTGTAAATCTTATTAGATGAAGGTTGAAGTTACTAATATTATATTTCTAGAGACCTGTAAATCTTATTAATTTTATTTATTAGTTCTAGTAAACTCAGTAGGCCAATTCTTAGTAGACAAAAATATTTTAGGGTCTATCAGAGAGATCCCCTTCCAACTTGTCCTTCAAATTTTAATTAAGAAATTGCCTACGGAAGCAAGCAAACTCCCATTTGCAGCATCACCTCGTCCTCAGTATTATGTGGTATCCTCTTTTGGCACTGTAAAATTTTGTATTCTTTATTGATTATCTTCATTTACTTATTAACAGCGTTCTATGTGTAGTATCTTGATTTTTTCTGCAGTATGTCATTTGCAGAAAAAATGTTGCATAGAACACCAGCTGAAGTATTTTAGCATCTAGCTAAGATGATATCACATCTTCATTTGAATGATTAAACAATTTGTTCTTATCTTCAACAGGATAATCATGTGGAAGCTTCTGAGGAACAACCGAAAAAGACAAAACTATTTCTTGCTCATGCAGCAGAAGCATGGGATGCTGAGTTCTATGCTAAAATTAATGATGATGTTTATGTTAACATTGGTATGTTTATTGTGAATTGCCTAGATATATCCTTCCAAATCAATTCGACTTAAATAATACTGCTATACCGATTGACTGAATAACAATTCTGTTTTATTGATTCACTGATCTAGAAGTGTTGAGTTGTAAAAGTATTTTAGATGAGCTATACCGATTCCTCTCGTTGAAAATTCTTTTAGCCCATGATTACTTGTTAGGAGGGGAGGGAGGTGGAGGAGGGAGAAAGGGATTTAAAAAACTGATTGCTTGAAATAATGAGATGAGAGGAAGAATATTTTCTTTTGATCTCCTGTTGATTACTTGGACAAAATGGAGGGTAGAAAGAAAAACAAATGTTTAAAATGTCCTTTTTATAAATTTAAATCCTTTTGATCCCTTCTGCTTGTTACTTGGAGAGGAGGTCTTGTATGTTTCATGTGTGTTAGAGGATTTCCTCTTCTCTTACATTCCATCTAACAAACTATATTTCATTCTTAACTTCTCCCTCATTCTAACTGGAAATATCCTATTATTAACCATAATCAATAGGATGAATGAGTCTTCCACCAATCAATTAATGTTTCACTATAGAACAATATCTTCATAGTCCACCGACACACCAAGATGTAGAACATTACCAATTGTTTATGTCTTCTTAAACTACCAGAAATAACTAGAATCAAGTAAAGCAAAACAACTTATTGTGAACAAGTATTTGAAATCACAAATGTTTGATAACAACAATGTACTGATAATAACAAATGGTTAAAACAGAAGTCCAATCACAGCAAAGGAATCTCATTGATACTACAGTTTGCCACATCAATATGCTTGTACCTAGGACTTGATTCTAATTGGAGAAGAGACTTTCCGAATATCCACTACAAACTGTTTGAATTCATTTATTTACTTCAGAGGAGCATGATTAGGTAGCATGACATCTGGACGAGGTCTCTTTTCTAATCCATCTTGCGTTTCCTTTTCGAAATGCAAGTTGTAAATGCATGAAACCATCCCTATCCGTTGTTTGTGTTTTATATGTAATTGTTCAACAACTACAAGTGGGTCATTGACTACTGCATTCCATTACTTTTTGATCCTGACTTTTTTTTTTCTTTTGGAGAGACTGGACAAAAGGGAGTTGCATCTAAACTTCTAGTGTGTTTTGGAAACCATGTCAATGATTGCTCGTTATTTTTCTTCTGGTTTCAATGCTATATCTACAAATCAGTTGTTTGCATACTGAATAACTTGGTTAGTTGGAAATTATTCTTTCCATCTGAAGGCCAGTGGTCTGAGGTAGACTAAGAATTATAAACTAACTGCTGTTAATTTGTTTTTCAATTGCTATAATTAACAGTCAACACAGTTGGCTAGCTTCAGGACCTGAATGTTCATGTATGTATCAAAACCTAGCTCCTATTTAATAATAAGCTGATTGGTGATTATTTGTGCTTTTATAGATGCTTTGGGCACTATGCTTGCAGCCCACTTGGACAAACCTCGTGCATATATTGGGTGTATGAAATCTGGCGAAGTTTTCTCTGATAAGTGAGTATTAATGGAGGTCATAGTCTTGTTCTGAAAGTTAGCTTAATTATGTTTATTGATTGCTAATACTATATTCAGGAGTCAGAAGTGGTTTGAACCGGACTGGTGGAAGTTTGGTGATGGAAAATCGTAAGCGTTTTTTGAATTAATTTATAGTTAGGCATATCAAGTTACATTGTGTTTAGTGAAAAAGTAGTTATTTGTTGCTATGATTCAAGTTATTGCTATCAACTATTTGAATTGATGAATATCAGCTGCACATACTTGTAACTACAATAGTCTTCAAGAATTCTCTGATTGGAAAGGAATGAGAGGTTGCAAGTAGATTTACTTTATAACTTTGGCGGTGATGTTAGATCTGTTGCAGCGAAACTCTAATTTTAATCTGTAAAAGTATTTAATCAGCATGATCAGACATAGAAAAGAAAAGCCAAGAGGAAAAGTTTGAAGGAGAATGGACTTGGAGGCAAGCTAAGGCTTAACAAACTCATTATATATATATATATATATATATATATATATATAGTATTATGAAAAATTAACATTAGACGGCCCAAGTGCCCAAATCAAGATAATTAAATATAGTGCTAGGTCCATTAATGAGCCTGCCTTCCGAAAGCCCACTAGTAAGGCTTTCTAAAGGGTAGAGAAACATGGGTATCATATAAGGTCAGAATTCAAAAATCCAAATGTGGGACTAAAGGTGGAGCTAATTTTTCAGTTTTCTCTTCTCCAAGAGCGATTGCTTGCTACTCATCTTTCCTGTTATTTTTGAGTCGCTTATGCTAAAGTATCGGCTAGGAAGATATCAATCATGGAGCTTTGTTACTTTCATTTACCATTAAACATTAAAATAACAGTATGCGTGTCAGAACAGTTGCAAACAGTGACAAGAATCACTCATGGACTAGTGAATACTTGAATGTATCCTGGAAGTGCTATCGAGCTTGAAACAGGCATAAGCATTGGTTTGCTGTGTATCTGTATAATCTGTTCTTTCATTTGGGTCACAGGGCTTTATGAAAATCTTGCTGTTTAGTTAATACAGTTTGTGTCATTCAAATTCCTCAATCATACCGTCTACAAACTGAGGTCATCTATAAGAGAGAATTGTAATCAAATGCTAGTGGAATCATACCAGCTTCAAGCTGAGGGTTATCCTGTAAACAGAATTACTGCTTGCGTACATCTATAATATGGTCTAGGTGCCTAATCAAAAGCTATCGTCATGCTTCTTCTCGGTGTGAATATTAGCTATACAGCATGCCAAAATTTTGACTACTGCTAGCTCACTGCAACGCAAATTGTGGCATTCATTGATGGAAAGACATAATACCTCGTATGCACATCCTTTGGTTGCCAACACAATTTAGTACAAAAAGCATTCACGTTTTGTAGATAATTACTTCAAAAAGTTTTCATTATAGTTAATTTTATCCTGAATACTTATTTTGACTAAATGATGATTCCATGTCCAAATATGGATGCCATAGTGCAATGGCTTTCAGTTCATACTGAACATGGATTTTAAATTGTTTTCCTCTGCAGTATAAGATATTTTGTGTTATCAACTTCCTCATTACGTTGACAGGTATTTCCGGCATGCTTCTGGAGAGATGTTTGTGGTATCTAGAGCCCTAGCACAGTTTATTTCTATCAATAGGTGCGCTTATTCTAACTGAATGATTAGTCAATTGGTTGACATCATTTAGGGAACATGTAATTTATGACTGATCCAATTACTTCTTTGTAACTTAGGGCTATTCTTCGCACGTATGCCTATGACGATGTTAGTGTTGGGTCATGGATGATTGGTCTTAATGCGCAGCATATCAACGAGGGAAAACTATGCTGCTCCTCGTGGTCATCAGGTTGGCTCATAAACAGAAACCTATTTTTCTAAAACATCATCCTATGATCAGATTTCTTGCACAAACTGAGACATGACATTTCAACCGTACATATCATGCTAAGCAGCATGAAGTTATCAAAACCATTTGATTTATATAATGATTAGTTAAACTCCAACATATCAAGTTAAGTGTTTTCACTGATTTCTTTTGACTATCTCTCTTTTCCATGATCTTATGTTCTTCTCAGGAGCCATATGTGCAGCTGTATGAAAAATATACAAGAAACTTTGACATGGTGGATTTGCTCTATCTTCTTTGCCGGCGTGTAAGACATCTGAAAACTTTTTCTCAATCTCGGAGTAAATTAACTAGATCAAAATCCTGCCGAAAGAGCTGTTGCAGAAATGTTTTGAGTTGGCTTTTCCACAGAAGAATTTCAGTTGAATTTCTTAGGTTGAGAGCTTTGCTTGTGTTGATCTGTGTAAAGTACACCTTAACCATTCTTTCACAATGACATATATGTTTCATTAAACTGCAATTAGTTTTTTCTTTTGATGATAGTAAATTGTCAGCAGGTGAGATTGTAGAGTGTTTGGTTATCACATTGATCTTAAAATGAGCAAATTATATGTATATCTCAAATGTGTTGATATTTGATCACCATAGTAGTCCAAGTGAATAATCTATTCAAGGATATATGATATGAATAGGGAGGGGGTCTTGTTATAACAATATGGTCACATATTTAAATTATAGAATAGTCTGTTGTAATGTATAATAAGACTCTTTACAATAGATTCAATGTGGTTTAATATTTTCCTAGAAATTTATATTGACGGGAGTTTCGTACATTGGGATATACCATATGAATATTTCTGGTTAGTTCTTATCATTGAACTTACTATGACATTTGTATTCCTACGTTAAATTTTTTTTTGAGTAATGATACGCACAGTGAAAGTGAATGCCTCAGTGAAAACTTTGACTGTCAATCGATGGCACGTCCGACGTCCGATCGTCGATCGGACACTACCGGCGGCCTTCGGCCGCCGCCCCGAACCAAACTATACCCTGGGGGGCATGGTGAACCCGTCGGGGATCGCCACAATTGCGATCTCGCATCATTGATCGTCGATTTCGATGAGTTCACCGTTGCCGCCGATCCTGACGAGTTCACCGTCCTCCCAAGGTATAGTTTGATTCGGGACGACAATCAGAGGCCGCCGGTGGTGCCCGATCGACGATCGAACATGTACACATTAACTGCACGTCATTCACTATAATTTTCACTCTCCCAAATTCACTCTTCAAATCATTTCCCTTTTTTTTTTACTTTCTATATGTAAATTTTTCTTTACTTCAACTCCTTAATGCATTCTGATTTATTTAATTATTTTTATTTTTTAAAGTATAAAAGATCTAAAATAAGATATAATTTATTCTAAATTCAGTATCATTTAACTAGAATCACTTAATTGATTTAGCCTAAGTCAATCGATTGTGATCGATTGATTAGGGAAAAAAGCATATTCAATTGGATAGAAAATATATTTGATTATAGTTAAATGACAATGAATTTAAGAGAAATTATATTTCCTTTTGGATTTTTCTTATACCTATAAAAAATAATAAGGGCTTATGTTCTCTCGTGACAAATAAAAAAGAATCGTGTTTAATTTGATAGTAAATATACTAAATTATAATTTTAATGTGCTAAATTTAGGAGAAATTATATTTTTTTTTGAGAGTTTTTGTATCTATAAAAAAATAAGATTAATTAAGTAAAATGTGTATATTAAGGAATTGAAGTAAAAGAAAATTTATATATAGAAAGCGGAAACAATTTTTTTGCAACACAGTGATCCAAAAGAAAGTTAAATTTGTTATTGGAAAGTTTAGGATAATTTACTCATATTATATCAACAAACTTTGATTTATAATGTCCCTACGAACATGTATTACTTTTCTTTTTTTTTTAAATATAAAATTTGATTCTGACGAAGTTAAGTTGAGTAATAAAATTGGTGAAAATTAAGGATATTTTTGAAAAAAAATCAAAAAGAATTTTTTTAGACTTGTGCCCTAAAAAAATAGCATTAAAAATTGAGAAGAATAATAGAAGTTCAACCAAGACGAATTTAAAATTTAAAATTTGAGAAGAATACTAAAAGTTGATTTAAGATGGATTTAGACTTTTAAATTGAGAGAGTATGACAAAAATAATTATAATAAAAAAAAATTGCTCACTCTTAAATAGCCTGAATTCTCAATTTAGGATTGGAATCAAGTTTAAAACTTCTTAAAAATCACCATCCTAGATTGTACGGTGATCGATGAAATGACAAGAAGGAATAAATTTACATGTAGTTCCGACACAAAATAAAGGCTGACAGCTTATCCCAAGTTCACGATATTATTTTGAAATTTTAATATCAAACTATCAAAAGAAAGTTTAGGTCAATTATTTTCCGAATATATATTTAATTACTCATTTGATTCAACTATTCTCATTTGATATGAATTTAAGACTCATTCCTAAAATATTTTTAACCAAAGATGTTTAACGATTACTAGTCAATTCATATCGTATTAAATTGACTCTGTAAAATTATTGGGCAATTTATCAAAAGGCGTACCCAAGAATAGATATTTATCGAATAG
>JAGFNQ010001391.1:32503-60099 GCA_024364735.1 Boesenbergia rotunda
GAGGATATAAAACGTTGTCACATATGTGATGGTCACAATTATTAGTCACAATGGTGATGTTGGATCTCGACATTCTTGTAACTTGGGTAGCAATGATGTGTTGCTAGATACCTCTCATTGCTTATGTCCTTAAATAGGTTTAAGGGCATTGCCAACGTTACAAGAACCTATAGGGTCACACACATAGAGCAATAGATGGAGAATAAGTCCATATGATGGACCGAGAGTAATGAAGTCAAAGTTTGACTTTGGCTAAATATGGAAAGTCCATAAAAGGCAAGTTTGACTTGACACAAATTAGACAACTTGAGTTGGACTCGAGTTTGATCCAAGTGTTGGATGAATCTAATCATGGGAGAATAATGAAGTCAAAGTTTGAGTTTGGCTAAATATGGAAAGTCCATAAACGGCAAGTTTGACTTGACTCAAATTAGACAACTTGAGTTGGACTCGAGTTTGATCCAAGTGTTGGATGAATCTAATCATCGGAGAATAATGAAGTCAATGTTTGACTTTGGCTAAATATGGAAAGTCCATAAGAGGCAAGTTTGACTTGACTCAAGCCACATCACCTTGACTTGACCAAGTGATGACTTGGCATCATCATCAAGGCTAAGTAACCTCTCCATTTGAATTTTGAATTCAAATGAGGGGTTACCTAAGATGGTGGTCGGCCACTTATACACACAAAATGAGGTTTTTGTGTTAAATTGATTTTCTCTCCCAACTTGGTTTTTTGGTTTTTGCTCTCCCTCTCCTCTCTTGTGGCCGAGACCCCAAGCAAGTTCTAGCACACTTTTGGGCTCTCCTCTCCACTCTCTTGCTTGTGTGGATACTTCTAGAGGGTTGCTACTTTGCATCCTTGAGATCCGACACCAACCGAGGAGCGAGTGGGAATTGCGGGGCACGCATCGAAGGTAGTTTTTCTCTTCTCTAATAGTTCTAGGTTGTAGATCGATTTTGAAGCATGTAAACGAGCACTCGTAAATTTTTAAAATGGTTTTCTTCGCTCGGATCCTTTCTATTGGGGCTTTCGGGGTTTCCGCGACGCGAAAAAGCGGTTTTCATGGCCCGAAAAACCCTACAAAATTGGGTGACGATATCAACCCACCACCATCATATGAGCATGAAAATTTTGACTACTGGAGAGATAGAATGAAGATGTGGCTCGGGATGGATTGGGAGTGTAGAATGATCATTGAAGACCCATTCGAAATCCCCAAGGACAAGCATGGCAAAAGGCTTCGCCCTAGATATTGGACAAGTGAACAACAAGACCAAGCTAGCGCCAATGAGAAGGTAATAAATATTTTGATTAATATGTTGTCTAACCACATTTTGAGTGATGTAGGGAAATATTCAAATGCATGTGAATTGTGGAATAAGTTGGAAGAAATTCATAAGAACTCTACATCAACTCTAAGAGTGGAAGAGATTAAGGAAATCGACTCAAGTATTGAAGAAGATAAAGAAGAAGTTGAATTGTCAAGAAGAGTGGAAGAAGTGAGTGAAGAAGCACCCATTCCATTCGAAGAAGAAGAAGAAATGACAAATTCAAATGTTGAAGGGAAGGAGAGACCCTCGATCATCCAAGAGCAAGAAAAGATGTACATCTCCACCAAAGCTAAGTCAAGAGAGCATATCATATGCTTTGGTTGCAATAAGAAGGGGCACTACAAGGATAAGTGTCCACAAGGTAAAAAGGAGGTAATTCCTAAGCTCAAATCTGTTCAAGTTAAATCTAATATGGGTTGTAGGAATGAGGAAGTTCAAAACAAAAGAAAGAATATTCGATGCTTCACATGCGGGGAGCTTGGGCATTATCACACAGAATGTCCAAGAAGTAAAGAGCTCAAGAAGATGGAGCATCTTAGGAAATGGGAAAAAGAAGAAAGAAAGAGGAGCACTCATCAAGGGGGAGCACCATGGGTAAAGAAGGTAGCCTCTAACTCCACTCATGCTTCAAGATCTTTCATGAATGCTCGAAATGTGTGTATGAATGAGAGAATAGATAACACTTTCATGTCTATGCGTGTTTCTGGTTTTAAATATCATGATATAAATAATTTTGTATACCAAAACACCAAGAATTCTATGGTTCATGAAAAATCAAGGAACTCTAGGAATAAGGACCAAGACATAAACCTTAAGAAAGGGGGAAATATGTTTAGCAAAATAGGTAGACCTAGAAATGATCAAATTAGGTCTAGTGATCCTAAGGTTAGGAAGTTAGAAAAGGAAAATCAAGTTTTAAGAGCAAAACTTGATGAGTTGGAAAAAAAACTTGGTAGAGTAATTCAAGGGGCCAAGGATGTGAACATGATCTCAAAGGACCAAAAGTATAAGAATGATAGGCCGGGTTTAGGATACCATTCTAGGAGGGCCAATGTTGATAAAGTATCGTATTCAAAGATGCCTTATAACTATGGTAGAT
Source organism: Boesenbergia rotunda (assembly GCA_024364735.1). Taxonomy (NCBI): domain Eukaryota; kingdom Viridiplantae; phylum Streptophyta; class Magnoliopsida; order Zingiberales; family Zingiberaceae; genus Boesenbergia; species Boesenbergia rotunda. Next base: position 34,938 of record JAGFNQ010001391.1, read on the forward strand.
AAAAAGTCAAAAATGGCACGAAAAAGTCATTTAAAGGGAAAGAAAAGAAATTGACCAAAGAAAAAGTCTATCGGATTAAGAGAGTAATGGTAGAAAGTCAAGAAGCACCGGAGGAGCACCGGTGTGGTCTTGCCTTTGTAGAAAAGTTACCAAGGGAGGTAATTAGGGCTAGGAGCTCAAGGGAGAGCTCTGAAAGTCAAAGTGGGATCCATGGTCAATGGTTCTCAGGTGGTTTCCTTCTAGGGGATTGAAAAGGACTATAGGGTGTGCCAAGAGGTTTAAAAGGCTAAGGGTAGTCTTAATCCTAGAGAGTTGACACACTTAAGGGAGTATTATAAAGAAAAAGGTGAAATTAGGATTTTAATTGAGACAAATCGATTTTAATGCCTAAATACCATATAACTTGATGCTATGAATGGACTATGGATGATTATGGGAAGTAGCATCAAGGTGAGGTCCAAACTAGAACTTTTGGGAAGAGTTTTATGATACCTTTTAGAGAAACTCGGAGTTTGTACCAAACTTGGGATATGGGATGACGTTGACTAAAATTATATTTTTCCCAAGTAAATATAGGATCCACACATATCCCTACAAGATTTCAGAATTTTTGAGAATTTGTAGAATTAGTTAGGCATTTCTGAAATTCGGACTGAAAAATTGAAATTCAGAACATCAGGCACCAGTCAACTGGCTGGAGGCCAGTCGACTGGCAAAGGCCACAGAATATAATTACAGTGTGGACCAGTCGACTGACAGGAAGGCAGTCAACTGAGAAAACCCACAGAATGTAATTACGCTCTGAACTAGTCGACTGGCCTTGACTACCCGTTTCGTGGGTTTTATAAAAGGGAAGGGCGCGCCGGGAAAGCCAAACCTAGGGTTTTGGCTGCTTATTCCGGCGATTTTCTCTTCCTTTCAACTCCTCCTGCATCCTAAGCTCCTCCTAAGCCCTAAACTTCTTCCCTAAGGCCTCCTCTAACTCCGATCTACCTCTAGGATTAGTAGAAAACCCCTCATCAAGTCAACCTACGCGATTTCCAAATTTCACAATGCAAAGGGCAAAGAGGTATGATGTTTAATGTTCATTTCTCCATTTAGGCGTTGCATTAATACTAATATGATGTTTTGTGTATGTTTCCTTTGATATTTTCTCTTTTGGGGGATTTCATGGTGTGCATGCATGTGTTTGGGATATTAGGGTTGTGTCTAAGAGGTCTAGGGGTGAGGGCTCATACCGACCAGGTCCCCACGCTCCAGAGGAGTCATTATTTAGGACCCGGGAGTGCAAGAAGAGATTCGAGGAGAATGAGTTTGTTGTGTTGCCTTGTCGATATCTTAACAAATCCTATTTTGAGGATAAAGCGCCACAAATTACTGAGATGGTGACTCACTTCGGCATAGAACAATTGGTCTATTGCCAACATGACATTAACATTGATCTATGCAAAGAGTTCTATGCAAATTTAACCTGTATTGATTCAGATAATAGTATTTATGAATCAAGAGTAGTCGGCGTTACCATTCTTTTCACACCCATGAGTTTAGCCAGTTTCTTAGAGTGTCGGGCGTCTAACAATGTCAATACCTATTTTCCCAATGTCATTGAGCCACTTGAGTTTGAAAACATTACCATTGATCAGATTCATCTACACTACTTTAGACGACATAGGCATGAATCTGAGCGTACATTTGATGCTAAGCCCATGCGTCCATTTAGCCATGTTCTGTATAAGATTGTGGTAGAGTGCATCCTACCCATTGTTACTAAGGGAAGGGCAAGGATTAGATTGCCTCACTTAGTGATCATGTATGCTCTTGATGTAACGCCCGCCTTTTTCCCCCACCTTATGGTGTGGCGAGAAAGCGGCGTTACGCTAGACATACATGTACATAAAATCATCTTAATGCAGCGGAATGTTTTTTTTTCTAGACATGCGTTTAACCATACAACTAATCCATGAACCATATATATATGCCTAAATTATCATTCATGAACATGGTGACGTTGTAACTTAGCATATTACCATCATACATAGCATCATGATATAAACTTTCCATAACTTATCCATAAGCATCATAAGTAGCAAGTAACTTATCCATAACATCATAAGTCTTAAGTCATTCATTAAGCATAACCATTATAAGCATAGCATAGCATCTAAGGAGGCATTTCAAAACCCAAGACATGCGATACGTGTAAATAAATGAATCCTTTGCCATGTCACCGCCACACACACACACATGCTCTTGCCCCTCCTGCTGCTTCCCTTAGTAACCCCTTGCTTGATCTGCGGTATAAGAAACATAAGACTGTAAGCACAGAGGCTTAGTAAGACCCTTTCCTACTCACAAAAATTCGTACGTCACATATTCATAAACATGAAACAGTGGACATTGCTTAATTCCAAACATAAAGCATAGACTTTGACACATAACTACTATGGCATAATTCTTGACATTGTCATATACGTAGACCTACTTATCATGGCATAATTCTTAGCATGAACATAAACATAAACATAAACATACTTATCATGACATCATTCTTAGCATGAGCATAAACATAAACATAAACATACTTATCATGACATCATTCTTAACATGAGCATAAACATAAACATAAACTTACTTATCATAGTATAATGCATAACATGAATGAATGAATGAGTCAAATGCATGTATCATAAGGATGCTTAATTTTTTTTTTGAAACCATAGTTATAAATACTTGAACATAATCATAACATCATAGGGGGTCCCCGGCTTGTACCACATACATACATCATATGCGCGCATCCCTAAGTAAATACGAGGTAGCAAATCTCGACCTATTAGGGTAATGACAACTACGGTAGTCCTAGAACCGAGGCGTTCTTAAGGTGCCCATCCCTGTTGGACAGCTTCGGTAGTCCCAGAATCATGGACAGCTTCGGTAGTCCAGAACCGGGGCGTTCTTAAGATGCCCATCCCTTGGACCCTTACTTCGGTCCGGTACAAGCCCATTCATAAAAATAAAATACTTCACATGCTTCATCATTCATAGAACATTCTTAGTATAACATAATCTTGTTTCATGAAACTGGACATAAGGATAGGAATAGCAGCGGTAGTTCCAGAACCTTGGAAAGCTACGGTAGTCCAGAATCGGGGCGTTCTTAAGGTGTCCATCCCTTAGCATGACATAAACATACTTAACATTTCATCATTCATGCTTATCATCATGATGCCTTAAAGGCATGAACATTCATCATCATTCATTATCTTCTTCATAAGGTATGTCATGCATACATCATTTTGTCTTAGAGCCATGATTATAATTTCCATTTATCATCTTCATTCTTAAACATGGCATACGTACATATCATTCATAGAACATGACATACATACATATCATTCCTTAAGCATGGCATACATACATATCATTCATAAAATATGACATACATACATATCATTCCTAAAGCATGGCATACGTACATATCATTCATCAAGCATGGCATACATACTTAATTAGCATCTTAATCCATAAATCATGCATGGTCATGGTACATAGGAAACATGCCTAAATCTTTTCATACATGATACATTTCCCTTGGTTCGTGACATTTGATTAAAACATTCATGAATAAAACAAAACATATAACCTAAACATACGAAGTCATGATACCTAACATATGAAGTTAGGGTTTTGGTAACATAAAGATCCTCCCATCTTGCTTGACCATATACTTACATCTTAATACCCTATACTCAAGCACCCTTGAGACCTTAGCCCAAACCAAACCCTAAATTAGGGTCTTGGCTGAAACCCTAAAGGACAATAAGTCCATGAGAAATTCACATAGGTCATGGCCAACATTCCATACCATACATACTATGTCATAGAAAACCATTTGATCCCTTATTTGGATTTAACTCCAAGTCCTAGCCCTAAATCATGAGTTGGCCGAAACTCAAAGAGGATCACAAGCCCATGAAAAATTCATAAAATACCCAATTCACATCTATTACCTTACATATAATACCATGGAAGCCATTTGAACCCTTGCTTGGAGTTAAACCTAACTTCTTGCCCTAAAACCCCTCTTGGCAGAAAGTTACAGGGGCCCTAAACCATGTAATACTTTCACATAAACCCCTATTAACACCTTTTACAACATGAGAAAACATAAGAAACATCATTTGAGTGTTAGATCCAAACCCAACCATAGGAACCTATGGTGGCCGAAAGTTACAAGGGCCCTAACTTTAGTTTTCTCCACATATAGTCCAAATAAATCATTGCATCATGAAAATAACTCGGAAACTATTATACCACAGGTGAGGGAGTCTTACCTTTCATGATCTTGATTATAAACCTTGGATAGAGAAACCAAAAGAATTTTCCTTGACCTTAGACTACCCTTATCCCTTGTAGCCTTGTAGAAATTCCTTAGATCTTGAAGAAGAGGTCTCCTTGTGGGACTTTCCCAAAGGGAAACCCTCCTTGTAGGTTTCAGCTAGGAAGAGAAAGAAGAAGGGAAGAAGGAGTTTTGGTGGATGAAGAGACAAATGCTTAAGTGCTAAGGTGTCTCTTCCGTTCCTCCCTCTTATATACTAGATGAAGGAGGCAAGTGAAGAGACATGATGCTATGACTCTTCACTTCCTTTAGCCTTAACAAAAATCCACTTCATTCTCTCCTAGCACTCCCTTGCTAGGTGAATTGGTTAGTACATGCATGGTGGTATCATAGGTCCAAGGTTTAATCCTTGGTGCATGCACTTTATTTTTCTATTTTATTTTATTATTTTTTTTTCTATTTTCAAAAATTCCCCTAATACCCACCCATGATCATGCTAATATTCCTAATTATCACCCCTTTATATTTATATTAAATTCCACCTAAAATCCACCAATAACCATGGTCTTAGAAAAGCCTATTAGTACTTAGCTTCTTAATTTAAATGAGAAAATTATGGATAACTAAGCTAAAGTTCATACTAGTATCTCTAGGTTCCTCGAAAAATTATCTAGACATGATCAATATTTTAAAGAAAATATTGAGAAAATTTTCCGGGTCGTTACAATCCCCCATACCTCATGAAAGTTCGTCCTCGAACTTAGAATAGCTCCGGGTACTTGCGTCTCATCTCGTCCTCGCGTTCCCAGGTAGCTTCCTCGAACCTTTGACTTTGCCATAGGACCTTGACTAAGGGTACCTCCTTGTTCCTTAGCTTTTTGATCTCTCGATCCAAGATCTGAATAGGTCGGCTGTCGAAACTTAGATCATCTTGAACTTGTATTGTTTGTGGCTCAATCACCTGATTTGTGTTTAGAACACACTTCTTGAGCATTGACACATGGAACACGTTATGAATAGCCGACATCTCTGGAGGCAGCTCTAGCTCATATGCTACCTTGCCGACTCTTTTCAGTATCGGATACGGTCCCACATAACGCGGACTCAGTTTCCCTTTCTTCCCGAATCTCGTTACCCCTTTCATAGGAGCCACTTTGAGGAATACCAGGTCCCCAATATTGAATTCCAGTGGCCTACGCCGGACATCTGCATAACTCTTCTGCCGACTCTGAGCAGCTTCTATCCGTCGTTGAATGTTCTGTATAGCTCGGGTGGTGTCGTCGATGAGGTCCGTCGTGAGTCCCATCGCCTTCTTTTCACCGCCTTCATACCAACAGATCGGAGACCTACATCTCCTCCCGTACAAAGCTTCATAAGGTGCCATGCCGATAGTAGCTTGGTAGCTATTATTGTAAGCAAATTCCGCTAAACATAGATATCGGCACCAACTCCCTTTGAAATCTTGAGCACAAGCCCGTAACATGTCTTCCAGCACTTGATTCACTCGTTCAGTTTGCCCGTCAGTCTGAGGATGAAAAGCTGTACTGTATCGTAGTTTAGTGCCGAGAGACTTTTGCACACACTCCTAAAAATGCGAGGTAAAGCGACCATCCCTATCTGAGATGATGGTCTTGGGAACTCCATGAAGTCTGATTATCTCTATAACATATAGTTGGGTCAGTTGCTCAATCGAATAAGTCATCTTGATTGCTAGAAAGTGAGCAGACTTCGACAGCCTGTCCACAATTACCCAAATTGCATCATATCCGTTTGTAGTTCTGGGAAGTCCTGAAATAAAGTCCATAGAGATATCTTCCCATTTCCACTCCGGAATCAAAAGTGGCTGCAGAACTCCTCCGGGTCGCTGGTGTTCTGCCTTCACTCGTTGACAAGTCAGGCAAGCACTAACATGCTGAGCCACATCCCTCTTCATACCGGACCACCAGAATTTCTCCTTCAGGTCTTGATACATTTTGGTGGATCCTGGATGCATCGCATAAGGGGTTTCGTGAGCTTCTGCCAATATTTCTTTCCTCAGCTCCAGATCATTAGGGATGCATAGACGATCCCCAAGGTAGAGTACTCCTCCGTCGGCGATACGAAAACCATCGCCCTTTCCTTCCAGGATCTCCTGTTTGATTCTCTGAAGACTCGGATCTCCAGTTTGTTTTTCCAAGATGTCCTCGAACAGCGTCGGTGATATTGTCATGGTGGAAAGCCGTCCGGAGATGACCTCAACTCCAAAATTCATAATTTCTCTTTCGAGTGGTCGGGGTAATAGAGATATGGACATCAAGGTGACACTTGACTTCCGACTGAGTGCATCGGCCACTTTGTTTGCCTTCCCTGGATGGTAGAAGATCTCGCAATCGTAGTCCTTCACCAACTCAAGCCATTGGCGTTGTCTCATATTTAGGTCTTTCTGAGTGAAGAAATATCGCAGACTCTGGTGGTCTGTATAAATCCTACACTGTGCTCCATACAGATAATGCCTCCATATCTTAAGAGCGAAGACCACAGCGGCTAATTCCATATCGTGGGTGGGGTAATTCTGTTCATGTTCTTTAAGTTGCCTAGAGGCGTAGGCAATGACTTTACCAAAAAAAAAAATTCTTTTTTTTTACACAATTTTATTTATTAGATCTTATAAGTTCATATACCAAAACTATCCGAACTCAATGAACTAGGTGGGCTGCCATCACGCCCATAATGAAGAATATCATGGCGGTGACTATCACTCCCTCATTCATCTCTCCTTGGCCTACCTCGGGATCTTCCACCGTTTCCATTAGATCCTCTTCTTCTATCTCGGGAACATCCTCGGGCATCTCCGGATCCTCGGGGTCCTCCTCGAACATCTCCTGGTCTTCCTCGAGCATCTCGGGGTCTTCCCCGAATATCTCGGGATCCTCCTCGATCATCTCGGGATCCTCCTCGTACATCTCGGGGTCCTCCTCGTACATCTCGGGGTCCTCCTCGTACATCTCCGGATCCTCCTCCGAGTCCCCTAGATCCTCCGGAAACTCATGGCGGAGAAGCTGCTTACATAACTCCGTATATGAGATCCGGTATCCATGCTGCCCCCATATCTGATAAGCAACCTCTCTCACACGCTTGGGCAGCGAACGAAGCAGTGCTCCAATTCTATAGTCATCTACGATCGGAAACTCTTCCTGCTCAAGTTTCCAGAATAGCCGGTCCAATTTCCCCATGTTGCCTTGGATCCCAAGGACCGGACTATACTCCACTTCTTCTATCTGCTCCATCAACTCAGGACTCCGCCCATGGTAACGACTCGTGGTGCCGATCTCTTGCAACATCTGGAATTGAAAACAAAATGACATAATTAGTACCAAACTGATAAGTCAATACAGAACCAGTTTTTTTTGCAATTCACAAATATATACAGAGAAAAGCACACGAAAATCGGTTTCTTACCTTAGTGGGTTTTTTTTATCAAATTCTAAAGTATAAATTTCATTAAAAAAATAAGGTAAAGTGTTGTTCACATTACCTATCCTAGAAGTACTTGCTATTATAAAGTATCATTCATACTTGCATATTCTAGAATCATAAAATAAGAAATCAACTATGCATAAAAGTACTTACTTGGAAGCTGCAGGAAGAATGCTTGATGTGTGTGTAGTAAGATGACAAACGGCTCTGATACCAACCTGTAACGCCTACCTTTTTCCCCCACCTTATGGTGTGGCAAGAAAGCGGCGTTACGCTAAACATACATGTACATAAAAACATCTTAATGCAACGGAATGTTTTTTTTTCTAGACATGCGTTTAACCATACAACTAATCCATGAACCATATATATATGCCTAAATTATCATTAATGAACATGGTAACGTTGTAACTTAGCATATTACCATCATACATAGCATCATGATATAAACTTTCCATAACTTATCCATAAGCATCATAAGTAGCAAGTAACTTATCCATAACATCATAAGTCTTAAGTTATTGATTAAGCATAACCATTATAAGCATAGCATAGCATCTAAGGAGGCATTTCAAAACCCAAGACATGCGATACGTGTAAATAAAAGAATCCTTTGCCATGTCACCGCCACACACACACACATGCTCTTGCCCCTCCTGCTGCTTCCCTTAGTAACCCCTTGCTTGATCTGCGGTATAAGAAACATAAGACTGTAAGCACAGAGGCTTAGTAAGACCCTTTCCTACTCACAAAAATCCGTACGTCACATATTCATAAACATGAAACAGTGGGCATTGCATAATTCCGAACATAAAGCATAGACTTGACACATATCTACTATGGCATAATTCATGACATCGTCATATACGTAGACCTACTTATCATGGCATAATTCTTAGCATGAACATAAACATAAACATAAACATACTTATCATGGCATCATTCTTAGCATGAGCATAAACATAAACATAAACATACTTATCATGGCATCATTCTTAGCATGAGCATAAACATAAACATAAACTTACTTATCATAGTATAATGCATAACATGAATGAATGAATGAGTCAAATGCATGTATCATAAGGATGCTTAATTTTTTTTTTGAAACCATAGTTATAAATACTTGAATATAAACATAACATCATAGGGGGTCCCCGGCTTGTACCACATATATACATCATATGCGCGCATCCCTAAGTAAATACGAGGTAGCAAATCTCGACCTACTAGGGTAAGGACAGCTACGGTAGTCCTAGAACCGAGGCGTTCTTAAGGCACCCATCCCTGTTGGACAGCTTCGGTAGTCCCAGAACCGTGGACAGCTTCGGTAGTCCAGAACCGGGGCGTTCTTAAGGTGCCCATCCCTTCGACCCTTACTTCGGTCCGGTACAAGCCCATTCATAAAAATAAAATACTTCACATGCTTTATCATTCATAGAACATTCTTAGCATAACATAATCTTGTTTCATGAAACTAGACATAAGGATAGGAACAGCTGCGGTAGTTCCAGAATCGTGGACAGCTACGGTAGTCCAGAACCGGGGCGTTCTTAAGGTGCCCATCCCTTAGCATGACATAAACATACTTAACATTTCATCATTCATACTTATCATCATGATGCCTTAAAGGCATGAACATTCATCATCATTCATTATCTTCTTCATAAGGTATGTCATGCATACATCATTTTGTCTTAGAGCCATGATTATCATTTCCATTTATCATCTTCATTCGTAAACATGGCATACGTACATATCATTCATAGAACATGATATACATACAGATCATTCCTTAAGCATGGCATACATACATATCATTCATAAAACATGACATACATACATATCATTCCTAAAGCATGGCATACGTACATATCATTCATCAAGCATGGCATACATACTTAATTAGCATCTTAATCCATAAATCATGCATGGTCATGGTACATAGGAAACATGCCTAAATCTTTTCATACATGATACATTTCCCTAGGTTCATGGCATATGATTAAAACATTCATGAATAAAACATAACATATAACGTAAACATACGAAGTCATGATACCTAGCATATGAAGTTAGGGTTTTGGTAACATAAAGATCCTCCCATCTTGCTTGACCATATACTTACATCTTAATACCCTATACTCAAGAACCCTTGAGACCATAGCCCAAACCAAACCCTAAATTAGGGTCTTGGCCGAAACCCTAAAGGACAATAAGTCCATGAGAAATTCACATAGGTCATGGCCAACATTCCATACCATACATACTATGTCATAGAAAACCATTTGATCCCTTATTGGATTTAACTCCAAGTCCTAGCCCTAAATCATGAGTTGGCCAAAACTCAAAGAGGATCACAAACCCATGAAAAATTCATAAAATACCCAATTCACATCTATTACCTTACATATAATACCATGGAAGCCATTTGAACCCTTGCTTGGAGTTAAACCTAACTTCTTGCCCTAAAACCCCTCTTGGCCGAAAGTTACAGGGGCCCTAAACCATGTAAAACTTTCACATAAACCCCTATTAACACCTTTTACAACATGAGAAAACATAAGAAACATCATTTGAGTGTTAGATCCAAACCCAACCATAGGAACCTATGGTGGCCGAAAGTTACAAGGGCCCTAACTTTAGTTTTCTCCACATATAGTTCAAACAAATCATTGCATCATGAAAATAACTCGGAAACTATTATACCACAGGTGAGGGAGTCTTACCTTTCTTGATCTTGATTATAAACCTTGAATAGAGAAACCAAAAGAATTTTCCTTGACCTTAGACTACCCTTATCCCTTGTAGCCTTGTAGAAATTCCTTAGATCTTGAAGAATAGGTCTCCTTGTGAGACTTTCCCAAAGGGAAGCCATCCTTGTAGGATTCGGCTAGGAAGAGAAAGAAGAAGGGAAGAAGGAGTTTTGGTGGATGAAGAGACAAATGCTTAAGTGCTAAGGTGTCTCTTCCATTCCTCCCTCTTATATACTAGATGAAGGAGGCAAGTGAAGAGACATGATGCAATGACTCTTCACTTCCTTTAGCCTTAACAAAAATCCACTTCATTCTCTCCTAGCACTCCTTTGCTAGGTGAATTGGTTAGTACATGCATGGTGGTATCATAGGTCCAAGGTTCAATCCTTGGTGCATGCACTTTATTTTTCTATTTTATTTTATTATTATTATTTTTTCTATTTTCGAAAATTCCCCAATACCCACCCATGATCATGCTAATATTCCTAATTATCACCCCTTTATATTTATATTAAATTCCACCTAAAATCCACCAATAACCATGGTCTTAGAAAAGTCTATTAGTACTTAGCTTCTCAATTTAAATGAGAAAATTATGGATAACTAAGCTAAAGTTCATACTAGTATCTCTAGGTTCCTCGAAAAATTATCTAGACATGATCAATATTTTAAAGAAAATATTGAGAAAATTTTCCGGGTCGTTACACTTGAGAGACGATTGAACATAGATGTGTCATTGCATGTGTTTGCCTCCATTTGTCATTTTTCCTAGATTGTCAATGGGAAAATTTGTATGCCCTTTTGCCACATGTTGACTGAGTTCTTCCAGCTACGATTTGGCATTCGTGTCATCGGTGGTCAGGTCAAACACCTGTCCAAGGAGTATGATCAAATTGGCACCAGCCAATTATCCTTGGCCGGGATTAAGTTTAGATAGGGGCATTTGCTTGGAGGGAGCGCCCAGAGGTTGCTGGTGCAGATGAGGAGCCCACAGAGCTGGTCACCCGTGCAGAGTTTACTCAGTACCGTGAGGATGTTCATGGGCTCCGTGCGGATGTCCACACCATCCAGGGGGATATTCAGAGCCTCCAGCAGGTCAGGCGGTGACTCAGAGGGAGGTACAGGGCCTCACAGACTTCTGCCAGGGCTTTATGACCAGGCAGGAGGACATGTATGCGATGATGCAGTGATGGGATTTAGCATATCAGGGTCCTCCTGCTCCTCCTCCTCCTCCAGATGGTGACGATCACATGCACTTCTGATCAGATGATGTAGTTGTTGGGTGTTAGTGTTGAGAGTGTTTTGGCTTGATATTTTATATACCTCTCAAATGCTTTATTTCCTGATGTACTGATTCGGATGACTTCCGGCCTGTTGGCCCTAGGTATTATTGTGATGTTTATTTGTTAAATTATGACTATATGTATTATGCACTATTATTAAGTTTATGGTTTATTTTGATAATGTGTTGGATCTTAAGTACTAGTATATTGCTAAAACATTTTGGTCTCCTTTATGTATATATGTGTTCATGATGTGATCTAAAATTTCATATTCTATATCATCTAACATGGTTTATTTGAAAATCACATAAATTTAGTGTGTATAAAAAGAGATCATCATTTAGACTCAAGAGTGAATAGGGAAGAGATGTTGACAAAATAAATAAACTTATATATGGAAAAGGTGGAGTTTGGGAATCATTTTGAAAGCCAAATAGAGTTGCTAGAAATTGACAAGTATAGGATATCATGAGAAGAGGTCAACTTTGATACAAAGTTTAGATAATTTGAGAATTTTAGAGTTTGTACCAAAAGTCAAGCACGGTTGGTGTTTTTCATGAACCAAATTTTTCTAGGGTAGGGAATACCTTAACAACTGTGCTTGCAAAGTTTCACATTTTTCTAGATTTTCTGGAATTTTTTATTAGTTTCTGAATTTCGGCTGAAATTCAAAAATCTGTCGTATCAGTTGACTACCCTGGGGGTAGTCGACTGGTAATGTGGGCAGAATGGGCTTTTGGTGACTTCTGAAGGGTTTTTCAGAAATATGGTTAAGTTCCATTTGGCACCAAGGGTTGGGTTGCCTGGGGCAATCTTTTGATGGTGTCAAAGGGGGAGAACTTGAGTGTTAAGTTAGGTTTGGGTTGAAACTTAAACTTAGGCTTGGTTGTGCTTTAGGGTTAAGTTGGGAAAACTTAACTTGGGATTAGCAATAAAGGTTGAAATTTGGGAGAAAGCATAGGTTAAGGGGGAGGTTGTCTCTTGTATGCTATGCTTAAATTTCAATTGCCTTTTCTAGTGTTATTGCTATATGTTTACCTAACTTAACATATTGCCACACATCAAAAAGGGGGAGATTGTTGGGGCAATCGACCCTGACATGATCGGATGATCATGATATTTTGATGAGTGGGCAATATGGTTGAGTTAGGATTTGTGTTATTCTCACATGTGTACATGAGTGTGCAGGTGTATAGGTACGCATGGACTTGGTTGATGTCTGCAGGTGAAGGATGGCATGGAGGTGAGCTGGAGGCTTACGTGCACATCCGAGGGACCATTGATAGCAGAGATGATGAGCTGAGGGACGCGGACTTCGAGACGTACGTGAAGGATGGCATGGAGGCAAGCTGGAGGCTTGCGTGCGCATCCGAGGGACGAGGGCCAAAGATGAAGAGGGCGTAAAGGCAACAGTTAGAACTACTGGTGATGAGTCGACTAGGTTGAGAGAGAAGCTGGGTATGAGTGCTTGTACTCAGGGGCTAAGCCGGGAGGGTTTGAGTGCGAGAGAGACTTGTACTCAGGAGTGAAACCCTAGGCTTAGGTGTGTCCCAGTTGGCTGGCCCAAGGGCAGTCGACTGGCGCTGACTGGAACAGTTGGATTCGAACATTGTGCTGCAACGGTCGAATCTGAGTGGGGCTAGTCGACTGGTAGCGGCTTTTTCATATTCGAGCCCTATTTAAAGAGGCGCGTTTCCTACCTTGTTTCTTGACGAAACCTGCTTGGATAAAGCTGTTTAGTAGTCTACTGTGTTCACAAAGCGTCCGAGGTTTTGTGGTGAAGTTTCTCCACCCACAAGGAGCGACACGTGATAGCTGGAGGTTATCCGGGGAGTGATCCACCGACGGATTCTTGGATTAGTCACTCGACCGGGGTGGATACCAAGTAAATCGAGGTGTTAGCAGTGTTTTATTCCTCATTTACTTTGCATATTATTGTCTTCGCTGCGCTAACAATTCTGTAGATATCGAAACGATCCAATAAAGTGCATTCGCCCCCCCCCTCTGCACGCCTTAGACGATCCATCAAAGACGATGTTGAACCTGTTCGCTCTCAAACAGAAAGCGAATGAATCGTTGAAGGACTATATCCAAGGGTTCAATCGGGTGGCTCAAGATGTGCCAACTGCTACTTCGGAAATCCTCATTAGTGCCTTCACACAAGGACTCTCTGAAGGTGATTTCTTTCGGTCACTAGTGAAGAGGCCACCAACTAGATTCGACAACTTATTGGGGCGCTCTATTAAGCACATCAATGTTGAAGAGGTGCAACACGCCCGCCGTAAAGATCCGGCGGGAGCCCCTATCCAGATCTCGGTACGATTTCAGAGAAGAGAACCATCCACACCAGCCCTGGCTAAAGATCCCCACCCGGGAAGGATCACTGGGTTGGTAAGAAGAGGTTGGTGGAGACGGTCGAAAGCACGGAACCTGAACCACCGAAGAAGTACTGCGACTTCCATGGCAATACAATGCATTCTACAGAGGTGTGCTACATCTTGAAGAAGAGGAGGTCCCAGGACGTGGACGCCAAGTCTCGCAAAAGGTGGAATAAAGCGGGGTACCGATGGCGATTCCCTCGGCGAAGCCCTTCCCCTCGTCAACGACAATCAGGGGAGGATAGATCCAAGCATCGATCTCGGTCACATTCGAGGGGAAGGAGTCAGGAGATAGTGCCCCGCCAATCTATCTCCTCTAAAAGAGATCCCAAGAAGGGCAAAGCTCCGGCACGCGGGCCTCCACTGGGCCATGTGAGAGTGATCTATGGAGGACCTACCGGAGGAGACTCTCATCGGGCAAGGAAAGCCCACACACGTCTGCTGGAGAACTATGCCATTGGGACGAGCAGTGACAAGTGTCAGGCCCTGTTATTTCATTCGGTACTGATGATCTAGAGGACGTGGAAGCCCCCCATGAAGATGATTGGTAATCCTTGCATGGATAGCTAATTACAAGGTTAAGCACGTCATTGTGGATACAGGTAGCTCCGTCAATATCCTATATAAGGTAGCCCTGGAACATATGCAAATCGACGAGGATGAGCTGCGTCCAGTCTCCACCTCGCTTTTCAGCTTCACCGGATATAGAGTGCAGTCGATAGGGCAGATCTCCCTGTCTCTGTCGCTAGGGGATGGCATGCTTGAGAGGACGAGAAGGGTGCCCATTATGATCGTGGATGCCCCATCGTCCTACAACGCCATCCTGCGGCATACGGCGCTCATCCTATTCTAGGCGGTGCTCTCAGTCTACCACCAGAAGATCAAGTTCCTGGTGGGTGAGCAAGTGGCCAATGTTAAAGGGGACCAGTTGGCTTCCCGACCATGCTACAGTGGGGAGGTCAGGACAGAAGCCCGCAAGAACCCGAAGACGCATGAAGCGTTACAAATTGACCTGGCCAATCCTCAGGAAGAAGCAGGGCCTAAATAAGAATGCAAGGAGGTCAGAAGCAAAGAGGTCCAGATTCATCCTCAACAAGTGTTACAAATTGTGATTGATCTTACACCAGAGCTGAGAAGTCATCTGATCAACTGCTTAAGGGACCATCAGGATGTATTTGCATGGGCTACTGAAGAGAATAAAGGAGTCCCCCCCCCCGCCTTGGCCACGCATCTATTGCACATAACCTCGGGAGCCCGGCAGGTGAAACGAAGGCGAAGACACTTTGCGCCCGAGAAAGACAAGATTATCAGGGAAGAAGTTGCCAAGTTAATGAAGGCTAGACATATGAGAGAAGTTTAATTCTCGACTTGGCTGGCGAACGTTGTACTTGTCTCTAAGCCGGGAGTAAATGGCGGGTTTGTATTGATTTTCTAGATTTAAATAAAGCCTGCCCTAAAGACTGTTACCCTTTGCCTCGCATTGATCGGCTAGTGGATTCTACCTCTGGCTGTGATTTCATTTCGATGTTGGATGTCTATCAGGGGTACCACCAGGTTCCCCTCGCTTGGGAAGACCAAGAGAAGGTCAGTTTTGTGATGGAAGATTGTCCCTACTATTATAATGTCATGTCGTTTAGGTTATGCAACAGGGGCAACCTATAAGTGAATGATGGACAAGGTCATTTGCCACCAGATCGGGAGGAACATTGAAGTATATGTGGGCGATATCCTGGTCAAGACAGAGAAGGGGAAAGACATGATAGCTAACCTAGAGGAAACATTCGTCACCTTGAGAGCCAGCAAGCTGAAACTAAATCCCGCTAAGTGTGTTTGGGGTGAAGAGTGGTCGGTTTCTCGGGTACATGGTGACAGAAAAGGGAATTGAGGCTAACTCAAAAAAAAGTGCAATCTATTCTCAACATGTCATCCCCTCATAATTTCAAGGAGGTATAGCGGCTGAATGATAGAATTACAACTCTGCCTCGGTTCATCTCCAAATCTGCTGACAGAACCCTGCCATTCTTCAAAATTCTAAGGAAGGTTATTATGTTCGATTGGGATGATCAGTGCGAGAAAGCTTTCATGGATATAAAAGCATACCTCGCCGAGCTCCCCATCCTCTATAAGCCGTTGGAGTGGGAAATGTTGTTTGTCTACCTATCCGCGGCTGAACAAGTCGTGGGTTCTGTGCTCATTCGGGAAGAAGGTACTACTCAATATCCAATCTACTTCTTCATGCATCTCCTGAAGGACCCAGAAACTCGGTATACTACCTTGGAGAAGCTGGCCTACGCTTTGGTACTGATGGCTCGAAGTCTGAGGTCGTCATCAGTTAGACCCACGGAAGAGGCTCTTCTAGTACATGGGCTAACTGTAGGATCGAGGAGAGCGATAGAGAGGGGGGGGGGGTGAATAACGCTCTTGAAAAAATTTTGATTTTGGAATAACAACTATGTTATGCAGCGGAATAAAACAAGAGCAAGAAAAATACAATCCTAACATGTTTTATTTTTACTTGGTTTGGAGTCTGTGAGGACTCTTATTCCAAGGCCCACAATCATTCATCGATTACTTTGGGCAATCCACTATCAATCCACAAGGTATAATTACTAGAGTTAAGTACAATGAAAAGGAATTAATATAATATACCAATGACTTAGAAGTGTAGAAAGCAAGTCATAATCGTTGGAGTAGCATTTTGGTGTCATAGAGCAACTTTTGGCACAACACTTGAAAGTAAATATTATAGAAAAATGATTAATCATCTCACTGGTCAAAGGATCCTTATAAAGTGTCTCTCAAGTGTTGATGCAGTCTGACCTGATTGTTATTTTGGTGTTGACACCGATTTAAGTTTAGGTGAGTAAGATAAGTTCGGCTTAAGTCCTGGTCGGGGACTGGGCATGGATTCCGGTGAGTGAAGCCGGGTGACGGAAATCCCGGTGAGTGAAGCCGGGTGAAAGAAAACCCCGGTGAGTGAAGTCGGGTCCTGGAGAGTGAAGCCGGGTAACGGAAATCTCAGTGAGTGAAGCCGGGTGACGGAAACCCCGGTGAGTAATGTCGGATCCTGGTGAGTGAAGTCGGGTGATGGAAACCCCGGTGAGTGAAACCGGGTACTAGTGAGTGAAGCTAGGTGGAAGGAAACCCAGCTGAGTGAAGCCGGGTCCTAGCGAGTGAAGCCGGGTAATGAAAACCCTGGTGAGTGAAGCCAGGTCCTAGCAAGGGAAGCCAGGTTGAACAAAGTCCCGGTGAGTGAAGCCGGACATGGAGTCTTGGTCCGGGGGACTAAGCAAGAGTCAACCAAGTGTCTGGATCAGTGTGGAGTCCGATCAGAAGTTGGCAAGAGCTCACTTGTTAATAGATCGGTCTAGTGACCGATCCAGGGAGTCTTATCATTCTGGTGAACGATCAGAAAGAGAACAGAATGTTTCTGTTTGGCTTCTGATCGTTCTGGTGAACGATCAGAGAGAGATCAGAATGTTTCTATTTGGCTTCTGATCGTTCTGGTGAACGATCAGAGAGAGATCAGAATGTTTCTATTTGGCTTCTAATCGTTCTGGTGAACGATCAGAGAGAGATCAGTAGGGTCTGGAGAAAACCCTGATCGATCAAGGTGACCGATCAGAGTCCTCCTGGACCGATCAGGATGGGTCCTGATCGGTCCAGAGGTGACCTGATCGGTCACTGTGACCGATCAGGGCACAACCTGATCAGGCAGGTGACCGATCAGGTCAAGGAACCTGCTAGTTATGGCTTGAAATCCCAGTAAGCTGGTGGATCGGTCTGGTGACCGATCCTCGATCCCTGATCGGTCAGTGTGACCGATCACAAAGTCATTGGATAGATCAGGCAAGAGCCTGATGGATCAAGATCTTCACTGATCAGTCCGAGTGATCGATCAGTATCTGAACTTTAATTTGAAAACGTTGTCAGACTTCTGATAACGCTCTGAATCGCATCTGATTTCTCTGTTACACTACAGATTTACTTTTGATTTGCTTTGCTAAGCCTCTGTTGAGTGTGCAGGTGAGACATGGATGACTCAAACCAAGAAAGAGGGTCAATTGGACAATTTCGCTTCGGTCAGGTTTGTTTGTTTTCCATTCGCAGGATTCAACGACTTCTGGCGCGGGCTGGCAACTGTCTAGCGAAGCTGACGACTGACCTGGGGCTCGGCTGAAAAGGTTTCAGTGGACTGAGCCCAGTAGAGGTTAGTGGGTTGGTGATGGAGGTTATTGCAGACACTCCTGGTGAGCTGTAGACGCGCCTGGTGAGCTGCAGATGCGCCTAGGATGATATGGCGATGAGCGGAGGTTTAAGAGTTGGCTAGCGAAGAAGAGTGGTAGAACTCTTGAGATCTTTGCAACGTTGCAACTCTGAAACTCTGAATCTGTGGAGAAGTTTGCGAGTCAATCAGCGAACAGACACCGTGAGAAGGAAGAGCTGAGTGAAGGCTCTTGCCAGGGTCTTGCTGTGTTGTGAGTTGTGCTCTGTAAACGTTCTCCTTCGTGCTTTGTAAGCTTTCTTTATCTCTGTGTGCTTAATCTGATATCATTCTTGAGGCTGTTATGGAGAGGTTACTCCACCAGAAGGAGGTTCTATTCTATCCAGATTTCCGGGGCTTGATCTGCCGACGATCAAGGGATCGCCCACCTCACGGGCACGCCAAGGAGTAGGGACAAGTTATCCCCGAACCTTGTAAAGCTTCTGAGTTAGCGTTGGTTTTCTATTTGTTCTTCTGTTTCTGTCTTTCTGTGTTTTCTTCCGCTGCTAACCCTAATCGCAGAAACTTCAAAGAAGCAAAAGATTTTGTGTGTGGCTATTCACACCCCCCTCTCTAGCCATCCATGGTCCAACAAGTGGTATCAGAGAGAGGGACTCTGTTTAACGGTCTAACACCCGAGAGAATAACAACAATGGCTTTGAGAGAAGGATTCAGCACCAACCGACCCCCTTTCTTCGATGGGGATGATTTTCAATATTGGAGGTCACGAATGGAATACTACCTCAAGACGGATATTGGTATGTGGTTCTATGTGAAGGAGGGATTCACCCCTCCAAAAGACGCTGAGGGAAAAGAGCTTGAATCCTCAAGATGGTCTGTCAAACAAACCCCGAAGGGAGAAGCTGACACAAAGGCTGTGGTCACCCTGCAGTGTGGGATGACCAAGGAGCAGTTGATCAAAGTAGGTCCTTTCACCAGTGCCAAGGACCTATGGAACAAACTCATTGAGCTTCATGAAGGCAGCCGTGATTCAAGAATAGCCAAGAGGGATCTTTTCCTCAACCAACTCCAAAACCTCACCATGAAGGAGTCCGAAACAGTAAGTGAACTCTATGGCCGATTCAAAGAAATACTTAACGGTTTGCATTCCATCGATGAGAAGGTCGAGAATCGCGACCTTGTAAGGTATGTTCTTAAATCCTTTCCTAGGAATGCTTTGTGGTTATCCATGGTGGATGCCTACAAGGTATCCAAGGACTTGTCTATTGTTAAGATAGATGACTTATTTTTTGAAATGGAATTACACGAGATCACTAACAAAGGCCCCAAGGAGAAGGGGATTGCTCTTATGGCAGGGGACAAGGCCAAGAAGAAGAAAGAAAAGAAGAAGGAGAAGGAGGTATCATCTTCTTCATCCGAGTCCGAGGAGGATGGAAGCGAGTCTTCATCATCCGAGATAGCTAACTTCGTGAGAAGGATGATGAGGAAGAACCGACGCTACAAAGGGAAAGGTAACACTAGTGAAGTTAAAGTTAATAAGACTTTGTCACGTGTTATGAGTGTAGCAAAAAGGGGCATTATAAAAATGAATGTCTAAAACTAAAGAAGAAGGAGGAGAAATCAAAAAAGAAGAAGAAAGCTTTGAAGGTCACATGGGATGAGTCTTCATCCAGCTCATCCGAAGAAGAAAAGGAGGAGAAGAGCACTCGCCATGTAGCTCTCATGGGAATAGAAGACTTGGAGAGTAGTGACGAATCAAGGGACTCTACAATCGCAGCTTCATCATCTTCGGATGTTGAAGAGATAATTTCTCCTGAGTTAGATAAATGCTATAGAACCATTGCATGCTTAACTAATTTGTTAAAGAAGTCTAAGGAAAAAGTGAAGTCCTTAAAGGTAGAAGTAGAGCAATTAAAATCCTCTAAGGTTGAGGATATTGATGATTTGCATGTGGAAGTCCTAGAGGATGAGAACAAAGCCTTGAAGAGTGAAGTTGAGAAACTCAAGAGTCTTCTTGAGAAATTCTCAACTAGCTCCAAGACTTTGGACATGATCCTAAACGCTCAAAGAGCGGTTTACAACAAGGCCAGTATAGGTTACCGACCTAATGAACCAACCTTTGTTTCATTGATGTCAAGAACCCATGTTAGATCATCAAAGGCTTCTAGGGTTCAAAAGAAAATGACTAAGGCATGGGTACCAAAATCATGCATTGAAGGTGCATTAGGTCCCAAGGTTTGGGTACCTAAATCTTCTATTTTTTGTATTGTGTAGGCATTGATTGAGGGGGAGCATCTATCAACGTGGTTTGTTGATAATGGGTGCTCCATCACTACCCTACAAAGCAAAAGTAGAGGTAATGTATCATTTGGTAATAATGGTAGCCTTAAGGTTGTAGGGATAGGAGACATTCAAATATCCAAATGTCTTAGAATTAAAAATATCCTTCTAGTCAAGGGGATGACTTTCAATCTCCTAAGTGTCAGTCAATTGTGTGATGTGGGTTACACAATTGAATTTTATCCAAGTCAATGTCTAGTTAGACAAAATGACACACTTGACACAGTACTAGTAGGCACAAAAATAGATAATATTTATCAAGTTTCTTTTAAAAGTGCTATTAATGCTTCTATTAAGTGTTTCATGTCCAAAGAAGAAGAGTCTACACTTTGGCATCGGAGGTTGGCACATGTAAACATGAAGAATATCCGAAAATTGGCCAATAAAGGACTTGTCTGTGGCTTACCAAGCATCAAATACGAAAAGGAGAAGCTATGTGATGCATGTCAAATGGGTAAGCAAACAAAAACATCTCACAAAGGTAAAAGCGCTGTAAGTACCTCTAATGCCTTAGATTTACTGCGTATGGATTTGTTTGATTGTAGTACTATAATCTCATTGAATGGAAGTAGGTATTGCTTTGTGATCATTGATGACTATACTAGATACACTTGGACTTATTTTCTAAAACATAAGGATCAGACCCTAGATATTTTTATTTCTTTTTGTAGAAGAATTGAAAATAAAAAATCTACAACAATTAAAACAATTAGGAGTGATCATGAGGAGAATTTCAAAATCATAGATTTTTAGAATTTTGTCAAGAAAGAGGATATATACATGAGTTCTCTACTCCTAGAACACCACAACAAAATGGTGTTGTAGAGAGGAAGAACCGAGTCTTACAAGAGGCTGCACGAAGCATGCTTAATGAGTACTCTTTACCGAGCTACTTATGGGCTGAAGCTGTAAACACAGCTTGCTATGTGCAAAATCGAGTCCTCATTCATAGATTTTTAGGGAAGACTCCTCACGAACTTTAGTTTGGAAAACCACCTACAGTTAAATATCTCCCGGTGTTTGGGTGTAAGGTGTTTATTCTAAATACCAAGGACCATCTTGGGAAGTTCACAGCAAAAGCTGATGAAGGGATACTGGTCAGGTATTCCCTTGTCAGCAAAGCTTACCGAGTCTATAACAAAAAATCTAGGTTAGTTGAAGAGTCTTCTGATGTTATTTGACGAGATCCCAAAAGCAATTAATCAGTTAGAAGATGTAGAGGGAGTTCAATTCGAACTTAGGACACTAGGTTTGGATGAGAGTCCGAGTGTTGGAGATGTTGCAGATGAATTTGATGACGGTGAGCCTAGACAACATGTAGCTCAACCGGACCCTGAGTCTGAGCCTGTGTCTAGTGACACCATCCAGGAAGCACATCCAACACCAAGGCAAACTAGGTTAGCCTCTAGTCATCCCCAAGACCAAATTGTTGGAGATATCCATCATGGGGTTAGAACTAGATCATTCTTTAGGAATGAGGCTAATGAGGTTGCCTTAATTTCAGAAATTGAACCTAGGATTGTTGACGAGGTATTGCATGATTCCGATTGGATTATTGCTATGCAAGATGAGTTAGGTCAATTTGAGAGAAGCCAAGTTTGGGATTTAGTTCCTAAACCTAAGAAGACCATAATTATTGGAACCAAATGGGCCTTCAAAAATAAATTGAACCATAAGAGAAAAATCGTAAGAAACAAGGCACGCTTGGTAGCCAAGGGCTATAGTCAAGTTGAAGGCCTTGATTACGATGAGACCTATGCCCCCGTGACACAATTAGAATCCATTCGGTTGATGCTTGCATTTGCAGCACATAGAGGTTTCAAACTCTATCAAATGGATGTTAAATCGGCCTTCTTAAATGGTTTCATTAGAGAAGAGGTCTATTTTGAACAACCTCCGGGGTTTGAAAATTTCGAATTTCCAAACCACGTGTTTAAGCTCAAGAAGGCTCTTTACGGCCTAAAATAAGCACCTCGGGCTTGGTATGAGCGGTTGTTGACATTCCTAATTGGAAAAGGTTTCGTGAGAGGACAAATAGACCCTACACTATTTCTACGAAGAGATGGTAACGATATATTTGTAGCCCAAGTATATGTCGATGACATAATTTGTGTCTCCAACAACAAGGGTTATTTGAATGAGTTTATTGGACACATGGAGAGTGAATTTGAGATGAGTCTAGTAGGAGAATTGACTTTCTTCCTTGGACTTGAAATCAAACAAACTCGAGATGGAATCCATGTGTATCAATCTAAATACACTCAAGAGATGCTCAAAAAATTCAATATGAATGACTCTAAAGAGGTAACCACTCCCATGGCGACAAACACGAGGTTAGACAATGATGAGAGTGGGAAGCCCATTGACCTAACCCAATATCGATGTATGATAGGTAGTTTGTTATACCTCACAGCTAGACGCCCTGATATTCTTTTTGTTGTGGGTATGTGCGCTAGATACCAAGTCTGTGCCAAGGAATCTCATTTAATTGCTGTAAAGAGAATCTTGAGATACCTTAAGGGCAAAATTGGAGTCGGTCTTTGGTACCCCCATACAGAGTCGTTTGACTTAATTGGCTATACCGATTCCGACTATGCTGGGTGCAAGTTGGATCGGAAGAGCACAAGTGGGGGTTGCCAATTTTTAGGGTCATCTTTAGTAAGTTGGTCAAGTCGGAAGCAACATTGTGTTGCTCTCTCCACGACCGAGGCAGAGTATATCGCCATGGGAGAGAGTGTATCACAATTGTTGTGGATGATACACACACTAGAGGACTATGGATTTTCCTACAAGGGTGTGCAAGTGTTGTGTGACAACATAAGCACAATAAACCTTACAAAGAATCTAGTCCACCATTCAAGGACCAAACACATTGAAGTGCGTCACCACTTCATTAGGGATCATGTTGCTAGAGGAGATATTGTACTCTCACATGTGGAGTCAAAATCTAATCTAGCTGACATTTTCACTAAACCACTCCCCGAAAATGAATTTAGTTTCTTAAGGAGGGAGTTGGGAATGTGTCGTGGCTCATAGGATTGTAAAAAAACCCTTCATGATCATTTCAAATTGTTCAACATTGTTGGCAACTTGGGGACATCTCACAAACTATAAGGTTTAACAAAATATTTTTGATTGCTAGAAATGGGGTGAGATGTTAGGATCAACCTAATTACTCAAAATGTTCATGCATCCCTTGAGCAATTAGGTTGAAGAGACAAAAATCATTAAGTTGACCAAGTATGGGGAAAACCAATGCATAATACATGTGTATTTGGTTCCAAGACATACTTGGACATTCAATCAAGGAAAACTTGATTGGAGTTTTGTTTTTGGTACAAACTTGATTTCGATTGGTTGGATATTCTGATTGAATTTGACTTCACTTGGTTGGAGCATTGTTTTTACAATAGAGAGGTTGTAGAATCATAAGGATTCTTGATTCGAGGAATAAACTCTAGTTAAGAGATCATCTCCAGGATCAAAGAATGAGATCTGACTGTTTTAGAATCTGAAGGGGTGTTTGAATCGAGTGTATCAGGTTTCAGACATTTCTCTGAAATCTGATCGGTCCGTAGACCGATCAGGAATCACTTCATATTATGGTTTCTGCTTCTGTGACGATCCTGATCGGTCCATCGACCGACCAGGACTCTACCTGATCTGTCACTCCGACCGATCAGGTTGTACTTGTTCGGTCAGCAGAACTGTCAGGAAGATCTGATCAGAATCCTAGTAAAATCCTGATAAACCAAACCTGATCGGTCCCCCGACTGATCAGGCTGTTCCTGATCGGTCAGGCAGACCGATCAGAGATGCTTCTGATCGGTCCAATAGACCGATCAGGAAGTTTTGGTAAGAAATACACAAAAAGCCTCTGTATCGGACCTGATCGATCCACTAACCGATCAGGCTATTCCTGATCGTTCAGGTTGACCGATCAGGGCTGCTTCTGATAGGACCACTGACCGATCAGAATGATCATAGAAACTTTCTGTCGGGTCTTCTGATTGATCCACAGACCGATCAAAGACTTCCCTGATCGGTCACGCAGATCGATCAGAACTCAATCTGACCGATCAGGTGGTCTCCTGATCGGTCTGGGTACCCTTGGATCGGACGATGGATCTGATCAGCAACATTTAATTTGGTTGGTGATCGGTCCACCAACCCATTAAATCACTCTTCCTCTCCTTTCTTCAACCCTAGGCACCAACTCCCCTCATCTTCCTACGATTTGCATCTGCTTCCTCTGAGGGATCTCTGTGAGTTGTGAATTCTTGCTCTTGAGTTCCTCTCTTACGCAAGTTTCAGCAAGCTCAAAGCAAGTTCCAGCCTTCTGAGATCTCTGCATTTCTCTCTTGCGAGCTCTTTGTGAGTTCCTT
>JAGFNQ010001391.1:60852-94037 GCA_024364735.1 Boesenbergia rotunda
AAACATATGATCGGGGATAGATCTTTGTTTACTACCCTACAAAGCAAAAGTAGAGGTATGTATCATTTGGTAATAATGGTAGCCTTAAGGTTGTAGGGATAGGAGACATTCAAATATCCGAATGTCTTAGAATTAAAAATGTCCTTCTAGTCAAGGGGATGACTTTTAATCTCCTAAGTGTCAGTCAATTGTGTGATGCGGGTTACACAATCGAATTTCATCCAAGTCAATGTCTAGTTAGACAAAATGACACACTTGACACGGTACTAGTAGGCACAAGAATAGATAATATTTATCAAGTTTCTTTTAAAAGTACTATTAATACTTCCATTAAGTGTTTCATGTCAAAAGAAGAAGAGTCCACACTTTGGCACCGGAGGTTGGCACATATGAACATGAAGAACATACAAAAATTGACCAACAAAGGACTTGTTTGTGGCTTACCAAGCATCAAATACGAAAAGGAAAAGCTATGTGATGCATGTCAAATGGGTAAGCAAACGAAAGCTTCTCACAAAGGTAAAAGCACTGTAAGTACCTCTACCGCTTTAGATTTACTACATATGAATTTGTTTGATTGTAGTACTATAATCTCATTGAATTGTAGTAGGTATTGCTTTGTGATCATTGATGACTATACTAGATATACTTGGTCTTATTTTCTAAAATATAAGGATCAAACTCTAGATATTTTTATTTCTTTTTGTAGAAGAATTGAAAATAAAAAATCTACAACAATTAAAACAATTAGGAGTGATCATGGAGGAGAATTTTAAAATCATAGATTTTTAGAATTTTGTCAAGTAAAAGGGTATAGACATGAGTTCTCTACTCCTAGAACACCATAACAAAATGATATTGTAGAGAGGAAGAACCGAGTCTTACAAGAGGCTGCACGAACCATGCTTAATGAGTACTCCTTACCGAGCTACTTATGGGCTGAAGCTGTAAACACAGCTTGCTATGTGCAAAATCGAGTCCTCATTCATAGATTTTTAGGGAAGATTTCCCACGAACTTTGGTTTGAAAAATCACCTACAGTTAAACATCTCTGGGTGTAAGATGTTTATTCTAAACACCAAGGATCATCTTGGGAAGTTCGCAGCAAAAGCTGATGAAGGGATACTGGTCGGGTATTCACTTGGCAGCAAAGCTTATCGAGTCTATAACAAGAAGTCTAGATTAGTTGAAGAATCTTCTAATGTCGTTTTTGAGGAGATCCCAAAAGCAATTGATCAATCAGAATAAGTAGAGGGAGTTCAATTCGAACTTAGGAGACTAGGTTTGGATGAAGGTCCGAGTGTTGGAGATGTTGCGGATGAATCTGATGATGGTGAGACTAGACAACATGGAGCTCAGCCGGACCCTGAGTCTGAGCCTGTGTCTAGTGAAACCATCCAAGAAGCACCTCCAATACCAAGGCAAACGAGGTTAGCCTCTAGTCATCCCCAAGACCAAATTGTTGGAGATATCCATCATGGGGTTAGAACTAGATCATTCTTTAGGATTGAGGCTAATGAGGTTTCCTTAATTTCAAAAATTGAACCTAGAGTAGTTGACGAATCATTGCATGATCCCGATGGGATTATTGCTATGCAAGATGAGTTAGGTCAATTTGAGAGAAGCCAAGTTTGGGACTTAGTTCCTAAACCTAAGAAGACCACAATTATTGAAACCAAATGGGTCTTCAAGAATAAATTGAACCATAAGGGAGAAATCGTAAGAAACAAGGCACGCTTAGTAGCCAAGGGCTATAGTCAAGTTGAAGGCCTTGATTACGATGAGACCTATGCTCCCATGGCACGATTAGAATCCATTCAGTTGATGCTTGCATTTGCAGCACATAGAGGTTTCAAACTCTATCAAATGGATGTTAAATCAGCCTTCTTAAATGGTTTCATTAGAGAAGAAGTCTATGTTGAACAACCTCCGGGGTTTGAAAATTTTGAATTTCCAAACCACGTGTTCAAGCTCAAGAAGGCTCTTTACGGCCTTAAACAAGCGCCTCGTGTATGGTATGAGCGGTTGTCGACATTTCTTATTGAAAAGGCTTTGTGAGAGGACAAATAGACCCTACACTATTTCTACAAAGAGATGGTGACAATATATTTGTAACCCAAGTATATGTCGATGACATAATTTGTGGCTCCAACAATAAGGGTTATTTGAATGAGTTTATTGGACACATGGAGAGTGAATTTGAGATGAGTCTAGTGGGAGAATTGACCTTCTTCCTTGGACTTGAGATCAAATAAACTCGAGACGGGATCCATGTGCATCAATCTAAATACACTCAAGAGATGCTCAGGAAATTTAACATGAGTGACTCTAAGGAGGTGACCACTCCCATGGCGACTAACACGAGGTTAGATGATGATGAGAGTGGGAAGCCCGTTCACCTAACACAATATCAAAGTATGATAGGTAGTTTGCTATACCTCACAACTAGTCGCCCTGATATTCTTTTTGTTGTGGGTATGTGCGCTAGATATCAAGTCTGTGCAAATGAATCTCATTTAATCACTGTAAAGAGAATTTTGAGATACCTTAAGGGCACAATTGGAGTCGGTCTTTCGTACCCCCGTAGAGAGTCGTTTGACTTAATTGACAACACCGATTCCGACTATGCTGGGTGCAAGTTGGATCGGAAGAGCACAAGTGGGAGTTGCCAATTTTTAGGATCATCTTTAGTAAGTTGGTCAAGTCGGAAGCAACATTGTTTTGCACTCTCCATGACCGAGGTAGAATATATCGCCATGAGAGAGAGTGTATCACAATTGTTGTGGATGATACACACACTAGAGGACTATAGATTATCCTACAAGGGCGTGCAAGTGTTGTGTGACAACATAAGCACAATAAACCTTACAAAGAATCCAGTTCATCATTCAAAGACCAAACACATTGAAGTGCGCCACCACTTCATTAGGGATCATGTTGCTAGAGGAGATATTATACTATGTGGAGTCAAAATCTAATCTAGCTGACATTTTCACTAAACCACTCCCCGAAAATGAATTTAGTTTCTTAAGGAGGGAGTTGGGAATGTGTCGTGCTCAATAGGATAGAAGAAAAAAAACCCTTCATGATCATTTCAAATTGTTGGGCAACAATTATTGGGCAACTTGGGAACATCTCACAAACACTATAAGGGTTAACAAAATGTTTTTGATTGCTAGAAATGGGGTGAGATGTTAGGATCAACCTAATTACTCAAAATGTTCATGCATCCCTTGAGAAATTAGGTTGAAGAGACAAAAATCATTAATTTGACCAAGTATGGGGAAAACCAATGCATAATACATGTGTATTTGGTTCCAAGATCATACTTGGACATTCCAATCAAGGAAACTTGATTGGAGTTTTGTTGTTGATACAAACTTGATTTCATGTGGTTGACCATTCTAAGTGAAGTTGATTTCAAATTGGTTGGAGCATTTGATTTGTTAAATTCATAAGGATTCTTGATCCTTGTTGGGGGATAAATTTGAGTCAAGAGAACATCTCCATGATCAAAGAAATTACATCTGATCTTATCAGATTTTGAAAGGAGGTTTGAAACGAAAGTTTCTGAATAATATCAGATAATTTCTGATATCTGATCAGTCCACCGACCGATCAGGAGTTGGGCTGATCGGTCCACAGGCCGATCAGCAAGCTCACAGAACCTTTCTGCTCAGTTTTGTTCGGTTCCCTGATCGATCCGCAGACCGATCAGGGACCTCCCTGATCGGTCATGGTGACCGATCAAGAAATTTCGGCTCTGTGTTGGACCTGATTGGTCCACTGACCGATCAGGTTATTCCTGATCGGTCAGGTCGACCGATCAGGGTTGCTTCTGATCGGTCGGCAGACCGATCAGGGGTATACTTATAGAAAAATGTTCTCCTTCTCCTGATCGGTCCCCTAACCGATTAGGCTATTCCTGATCGGTCAAGCAGACCAATCAGGGCCCCTCCTGATCGGTCTACCGACCGATCAGCGAATATCTGATCGATCAGGGAACACCCTGATCGGTCCAGAACTCCATCAGATCGAACGGTGGAACCGATCAGCAACATTTAATTTGGTTGGTGATCGGTCCACCAACCCATTTAATCACTCCTCTCCTTCAACCCTAGGCGCCGAACCCACTCTTCTTCCTCCTCTTTCTTTCTGCGCGATTTGCTTATGAGGGACCTCTGGGAGTTGTGAGGTTTCGGTGAGATTGCGAGCCTGTGTTTCGAAGCTCGATCTCCTGCGTTCCTTTCTTGCTCCTGAGTTCTTGCTCCTGAATTCTTTTCTTGCGCAAGTTTCAGCAAGCACTTGTGTGTTCTTTTCAAACAACCAACCCACTCTACCTAATGGCACCCAAGTAAGTGTGACTATCATTCTTGTAGTTTTCGTTTCCTAGTTGTTTCATGATGTATGAGTTTTGCGCTAACCTACTTATGTTGTTTGTGTCGTGACCTTCCAAAACTATGTGTGGTTGCTGTGACCTTAATCTTACTTTAATCTCACTTGATCAATTCCTTTCTTGTGTGCCCTTGATTATATCATTTTCTGCTGTGACCTTGACTTCACTTGATCTTTGTGTGCCGTGGCCTTCACTTGATCAATTCTTTTTCCGTGACCTATTCCCACATTTAGAAACTTTTCGAAGGGGAAGGCACCTGCCAAGGGTACCTCGAAGACAAAAGCTCCTTCATCATCTAGACCCTCTCAATCCGGTAGATACCCACCTTCTAGCAGTCCTAGATTTATCAGTGCCTTCTTCGAACAAAAGTTTCTCAATACTACCTTTAAACTCCTCCCCTGTCGAACCGTGGATAAAACTTTTGTATATGAACATTGTCCCTCGGTAAGACAGGTTATCGAGTTCTATAATCTGGAATCATTTCTGTTCCTTGAACGCGATGTCAACGTTGACTTAGTATCCAAATTTTATAATAATCTTTGTCCCACTACTGGCACTCATTCGTATACTACCCGAGTGGCCAAGACAAACATAGATTTTACTTACTCTAATTTCACAGAGTATCTGGGCTTTCATCAATTGCCTAATATCTATCCCTTTTTCCCTACCATTCCATCCCCTTTCCCAGTTCCATCCTTGGGAGTCACCTCTGACTCCATCTACGAGTATTTCTTTGGGCACCCTAGGCCAAATGGCCTTGATGAGCTAGGCCCTGATTTTTCCCACCTTTGCTGCCCTACGTCTCTTTCCCTCTGACTATGTTTTATTTAAGATTATCACCAATTGTCTTCTGCTTATCACTTCAAAACCCCTCGCAGAAATTCATCCATATCATTGCTTGATGCTCTACGGGATGCATCACCACCTCGATTTTGATATCACGGCGTGCATTCTCTATTCCATCATGACCTATAGTGAGCCCGGGCGTCGCATGGTTTACATGCCTTTCGGACACATTATTACTGACTGGCTCTAGTTAGTCGGTATTGATGTGTCCAAGGGCAGGACTGTGCCGATGGTTCGGCAAGACTGCAGACTTGGGAGACGTGTGTTTGCCAAGTCTAGCATTATTGCCGGTCCTCAGGGCCTTAGGTGGAAGGATGGGAGGGGTCTGGGGGAGCTACCACGGGTAGCACACATTCAAGTACCAGCAGTTCTAGCTGGACATCATGATGCGCCCGCTGCAACAGAGGACGAGTATGAGGCAGACCACGATCTCCGATGACAGATCGCCGAGCTTGAGCAGACATTCGACCACAGATTACACTTGATAGAGTCCGAGATTTCTGGGATCCATGCCAAGCAGCGGGAGATGCTTGCTGAGTGGCGTGCTTGGATGGCTGGTCATCTGCCACAGTCGGCATTTCCTGGATTTTCGCCATCCAACAGCACTGCTCTGGGTAGTTTTCTGCCTCTCGATGATACTGCATACGACCGGATGCAGCCTGATGACCCCCCTGCTCAGGAGTGATTGTTTTTGCTGTACTCTGATTCCATGACTATTTATGTATGACAATATGCTGGTTTCTGTGTATGACTACTATCCTATGATTTTGCTGTTCACGTTTATTTTCATATGATGCATATGACTATCTTATCCTGCTGTATTTATATCATATGCCTTTTATATGCGTTCAATTATTATCTCTTGTTTGTTTTGGGGGAGACCCTTGTTTAAGGGGGGGGGGGTATTTTAAACTTAATAACCAGTTTACATCCTTTTCGGTGTTTGACAAAGGGGGAGAGATTGGTTAGTTAAGTTTAGGATTATTATGAGTATAACTATTGTAGGGGGAGGACTCTGATTCCCTTGCATTAGTGAAATTTAACTTCAATTGATTTCTAATACCTAAACATAGAATCGGGTTGTCAAACAACAAAAAGGGGAGATTGTTGATGCAGTCTGACCTGATTGTTGTTTTGGTGTTGACACTGATTTAAGTTTAGGTTAATAAGATAAGTTTGGCTTAAGTCCTGGTCGGGGACTGAGCATGAATCTCGGTGAGTGAACCCGGGTGACGGAAACCCCGGTGAGAGAAGTCAGATCCTGGTGAGTGAAGTCGGGTGATGGAAATCCCGGTGAGTGAAGCCGGGTCCTGGTGAGTGAAGCCGGGTGACAGAAACCCCGGTGAGTGAAGCCGGGTCCTGGTGAGTGAAGCCGGGTGATGAAAACCCCGGTGAGTGAAGCCGGGTCCTGGTAAGTGAAGCCGGGTGATGGAAACCCCGGTGAGTGAAGCCGGGTCCTGGTGAGTAAAGCCGGGTGATGGAAACCCCGGTGAGTAAAGCCGGGTCCTAGCGAGTGAAGCTAGGTGAAGGAAACCCTGGTGAGTGATGCCAGGTCCTAGCGAGGGAAGCTAGGTTGAACAAAGTCCCGGTGAGTGAAGGTAGGCACGAAGTCTTGGTCTGGGGGACTATGCATTAAGTTTACTGGTCGGAGAGGGCACGTGAGCTCTTTCTCTGGGACCAGAATGAGTCAGAGAAGGCTAGGGAGCCTGTTCTATGGACTTAGGGATGAATTGGTCGGAGCTGGATCGGTCTGGAGACCGATCAGGGAGTTGTCACTAACTCCTGGTTGTGGATCGGTCTGGTGACCGATCCAGGTTGTCTGATCGTTCTGGCGAACGATCAGAAAGAGGCCAGAATGTTTCTGTT
This sequence comes from Boesenbergia rotunda, assembly GCA_024364735.1. Lineage (NCBI taxonomy): Eukaryota > Viridiplantae > Streptophyta > Magnoliopsida > Zingiberales > Zingiberaceae > Boesenbergia > Boesenbergia rotunda. Next base: position 67,961 of record JAGFNQ010001391.1, read on the forward strand.
TGACTTCTGATCGATCTGGTGAACGATCAGGAAGAAAACAGAAACATTCTGTGTGGTTTCTGTTTGGCTCCTGATCGTTCTGGTGAACAATCAGAGAAGAGGTCAGTAGCCTTTGGAGAAAACCTTGATCAGTCAATGTGACCGATCAAGAGCCTCCTGGACCGATCAGGATGGGTTCTGATCGGTCGAGAGGTGACCTGGTCGGTCACTGTGACCGATCAGGGCACAACCTGATCAGTCAGGTGACCGATCAGGTCAGGAGCTTGTAGGGAGTTGGATGAAACTCCAGCAAGCTGGTGGATCGGTCCGGTGACCAATCCACGATCCCTGATCGGTCAGTGTGACCGATCACAGAGTCACTGGATCGATCAAGAGGTGATTTGATCGATCAGGGTGGTCTTCATTGATCGGTCAGGTGACCATCAGTGTCTGATAAATTTAATTTGAATTCATTGTCAGATTTCTGATTTCACTCTGATCACTTCTGTTTTCTCTGATACCTTACTGATTTACTTTTGATGTGCTGTGCTAAGCATCTGTTGAGTGTGCAAGTAATGCAAGGATGATCAAATGAAGAAGGAGGGTCAACTGGAGACTTTCGCTTCATCAGGTTTGTCCGTTTTCCCTTCGCAGGATTCAACGGTTTCTGGTGCTGGCTGGCAACCGTCTGGCGAGGCTGACGACTGAGCTGAGTCGGCTGAAGAGGGTTCAGTGGAGTCCAGTAGTGGTCAGTGGGTTGGTGGCGGAGCTTGTTGCAGACGCTCCTGTGAACTGCAGACGTGCTGGTGAGCTGCAGCTGATGAGCAGAGATTAAGAGAAGGCTGGCGCAGAAGGAGAGGGTAACGATTGCTAATACTGAAAGATCTTGAGCAACCTTTGAACTCTGCAACTTGAGCACTTGGAAGTAGAGGGGAGCTTTGCAAGTTGATCAGCAAGTAGACACGAAGAGCTGAGGGTTCTTGCGTGAGAGTTGTGCTGGGTTGAGCTCGATGAAGTGTTTCCTTCTGTGCATTCTTTGTGCTCACACTATGTAAGCCTTTTATTTGTCTGTCTCTGTGCTTATTTTCATATCATCTTGAGACTATCTGTGGAGAGGTTTCTCCACCGAGAAGGAGGCTATGATATCCGGATTTCTGGGGCTTAATCTGCCGACGATCAAGGGATCGCCCACCTGACGGCACGCCAAGGAGTAGGGGCAAGTTATCCCCAAACCTTGTAAATCTTTGTGTCATTTTCAATTTGAGTTTGTCTCTATTTGTTTCTGCTTGTAAACCTTGTAAACCTTGTAACTCTAATCGTAGAATGATTAAAAAGAAGCCAAGTTTTTGTGTGTCTGGCTATTTACACCCCCCTCTCTAGCCATCTAAGGTCCAACAGGTCCATCTTATCATAGAGTTCCATATAGGTATGGGACTCAATATAGGTCAAGGGGTCAAGTCAAGGCCACAAGGGAAGCCATCCCTACGGTTGACCAAGACAATACCAACATGACTAAGGCTTCGGAGAAGCCTAGAAAAGTCATTAGGAAGGTATCAATGGAAGTTAACCCTAATGATTACCTAGAACACCCAAAGAGCACCAATAGGTTTTGGCTTTCTAAAAGTGTGTTCGCCACACCAGAGATAGGTCTTGGGAGTGTCAACTTAAATTGGACGGGTAGTTAACCCAACCTTAATAAAGTTGGCACAACTTGGTTAGAATCCAATGATAGGCCAAGTTGGGGAGTTTTGGCATTATCATGGAAATTAGGGGCAAAATTAGGATTATCAATGGCTTAGCGATGAGTTATTGATATTTAGATAGGAAATCTAGATATTTTCTTTTGTGTTACTATGTCATGTTTTGTATGCCCTATCACATGTCATGACATCATAATTTATAATTCATATTTTATTATGAAAATATTAAATGTCATGTCATACATGTATCATCTAGTTATAATTTTTTTAATTCTCATATGATGCATGTCATAGTCATTATCATGCATTAATTTAATTATTATTATTGAAATTTAGGACATTGGCATTAATTGGCATTCTAGGTGAATAATCAAAATTTATAATACCTAGGTAGAAATGCATGAACCCTTAGTTTAAGGAGAACATGACTTTCACATCTTACCAAAATCATAAGTTGACTTGCATGTATTCTGAGATACATTAGAAACAAGTGAGATGTTAGGGTGATGAATGAAACTTAAGGTGTTGATTAATGTGCATCCTATTGAGTTTTAGGTTCATCAAAACATGAATATAAATGAACTCCAATCATTGGGAAAGCTAATGTATAAGTCATGTGCATTTAGCCCAGGGAACATGGTTGGAAATTATTTTTGAAACCTATTTCAAAACTATCTTGGAAAACCTTGGTGAAGACTATCTTTTGATAGATCTCATCATTGATGAATTGGATACAAAATAGAGTGAAACATTGAAGTATTTCAATGGTTTCTATTTTTGTGTCAATCTTTGAAAAAGAGAGGTATTTTCATATAAAATTATTTTTCCTTGGTAGTATATGTCATAAATAATGTTTACACAAAATTTTAAGTTTTTTAAATTTTGTAGAATTATTTAGGAGTTTCTGAAATTAAAACTGAAATTATTTTCAGAAATCAGAAACTCTCAATCGATCAGATGATCGATTAGGACAGTACCCAATCGATTTGGAGATCCTATCTGCAAGCACAGAAGCTCACATAATCGATCCGCTAATCGATTAAGGGCAGCTGTAATCGATCAGTTGATCGATTAAGGCATAGTTTAATCGATTGGGACCCAACACCAATCGATTGACACGACTGAAACTGTCTGTTTTCAGTCAGTTAACCCAATTTTGAGTAATCTAACAATCCCTAGCCCTTGAATTACTTTCATAAGTATATTTGGGTAAATTTCATTGTGAAATCAAAAAAGGAGTTTGTTTGGTGAAATTTATAGGGTTAGAGAGAGGTTTTGATTCAAGTTTTGGATCTCAAAATCTCATAACCTCGAGTTGAGATTTCCTAAAGTTTTAGGAACTCAAAAATCATTGTTGGTGCAATGATGGAGGCTTAGAGCATGTTTTGAGGGGGAGGTCTTCCTTAAAAGCATGTGTTTGAATTTTTATTTTTGGGTTAAGTGAAAAGATGAAGATTGGAAATCTTCATCACGATGAGTGCTCAAGGTTAAGCATAGGTTTAAATGAAAGGTATGTGACTTTCATTGGGAATGCCTTTGACCATATAGACTCTTGGGGCAAGTTTTTGATGTATGCTAAAGGGGGAGAAGGTTGAAAGGCTAGGCTAATAGGGATTAGCCTTTCTCAAACATATTGTCAAACATCAAAAAGGGGGAGATTGATGGTGCAATCTTTGTTAGGTCAGGGTTAACCTAGTTTGACTAGGCTCGGGTGAGCTTATGTCTGGTAAGCTTGGAAAGCTTAAGGTTGGATGTTTCGATGTTTGATAATGATGTTTGAATATCATATGATGTTGGAATATCGTATGATGTTGGAATATCGTATGATGTCAAGTGGGTCAAGGTTGACTGGAGACTTGAATGAAAAGTCCTAGGGGGACTAGGCACACCTAGTGAGACTAGGTGAAGTCCAGGTGGATCGGGGAGATCACACGCTAGCATGGGAAAACTCCTAGGGGGACTAGGCATACCTAGTGGGACTAGGTGAAATCCAGGTGGATCGGGGAGATTGCACGCTGGCAAGGTGGAAGTCTACCGAGAGACTAGACCTAACTCGAGGGTTAGGCGAACCTGGTTGGGAACCAGGTTATGCCCTAGTTGGGAGCTAGGCTAGGGAAATCCAAGTTGGTCAAAGGGTTGATCAGACACTTGGTAAAGAAGTCCTAACAGGTCAAGGTTGACAAAGGTTAGGCAAGGGATCAATCGATTGAGGTTGGTTTCTCGCGAACAGAAGCTTTCTTGATCAATTAGGTAATAGATTAAGGAAGGTGTGAATCGATTAGGTAATCGATTGGGAGAAATGAGTTATTAGAACAGAAGGTGGCTGAATCGATTGGACAATCGATTCACCATTCCCTTAATCGATTGGTCAATCGATTAAGGGGTTCGGTAATCGATCGGGCGATCGATTACCGCAGTATTACGCCAGAGCACAGAAAGGTGTTGAATCGATTCGGAAATCGATTAAGGTTATTCTTAATCGATTGGATAATCGATTAAGCTTCAAAAACTAGCCGTTGAACGACTAAGTCTGACATGGTAATCGATTAGGATCGATTGGGCAATCGATTAGGGAATCCTAGGTGTCGGGTATATAGGGTTTTCACACAGGTTTGAAGTGGGATTCGCTCGGCATCGCTCGCGCAGCTTCCTCCTCCTTCATCGCCATTTCATGTGAGTCCTTGGAGCTTAATGCTGGTGCATTTCCAAGGATCAAGAGGCGATTCCAAGCTTGAAGATAGCAAGAAAAGCAAAGAGAGCTAAGTTGTGTAAATCTTGTAAGATTTCTTTTCTGTTTGCTTGGATTCTTGTTGTATCTTCTTGAAAGCTTGTAAGAGTTTCTCCACCTCAAGAAGGAGATCTTTCATAGTGTATGAGAGAGTGAGGAGAGTGGACCCTTGGATTAGTCATCTCAAGGAGGTGTATACCAAGTAAAATAGAGGTGTTAGCATTGCTCAAGTCTTCTGCCCCAACAAATCATCAACGAGCAAAGATCGGAGCTAATCAGCCTCCCTCTAGCTCTCCTATCGATCCCAACAGTTCTATGATGTATTGAATTAAATTTTGGTTTTACCGTGTTAACACGATCTCGTTGCCAAAAGCTCGAAAATCTCATCCTATGCGGATTTGGGGATGAACCAAAAGGATAATCCTATCCTCCGATCCGTAGAGAACCATGACGCTGGGAATCAGATACGAAAGTGTAACTTGACGAACTGGAGGAACCCTAGGCCATCACAGAGTTTAATGGATCTAACCTAATGCGATATCACATAGTAGGGAGAGGTCAATTTGGTGATGTGGCATCTTGTGATAGGGTCTCCACTAGGTTACGATCCCTAGTTGTGAATCTTCTAAATTATATAACGATTAGGGTTGGTACGCCAGTGTAATTCCAAAAGTTCACATCGGATACATTAGGGTGACCTATCTACACAAATCAATATTAAGATCAAGGACTTAAACATAGCCTTAATGTTAGCTAGCATAAAAGTGAAAGCGAAATTCTAGAATCCTTTTCTCAAATTGATACGTAGAGCCTATTTCTACCTCTCTACTGATTGTTCTACCTTTTTACTGTGTCCTCTACTACCTTCTCCATTTGGATCCCTACTTCTTATCCGGATTGGTCATTCACTATCTTTTCTCTAATTCCTCCTGTGACCATACTCTGTTTCTCTCATTGTGATCTACTGCCTTTTTCCTCTGACTTCTCCCTGTTTCTCTAGAGATTCTAGTTTCTAAATCCTCAACCTCTGATTTGGTCTAGACAATCAAGTTTGGCTTGTAGGCTAGTACTTATTCTCTAGTCCCTATGGATTCTATATCTTTATTACTTGGCGACACCACCATACACTTGTGATTTACATGCATCAAGTTTTTTTGCTCGGTTGTCGGGGGCTGATTTAAAATAATATTAGTTGAATTTTATACTAATCGGGCTGGATTATTTTTCTTTTTCATTTTCTTTTATTTGTTCTGCTTTATATCTGTTTAAATCTGCCTTACTCTGTTTCTTTTCTTTTTCTTTATAGGGAGATTATTTTCTTGCATGAGTAGAGCTACTAGAGAAGAAGATTTACTATTGTTCAACCCTAAGATTGACCATACCTTTCATCAAAGACTAAGAAATCAACAAGCCATGGAAGGAAATCAGAATTAGAACATCCCAAACTTGTTATGAGAAAACAACCATAGAGCACTTGGAGACTATGCATCGCCCAACATTAGGGGCTTCAGATCGAGCATAACTTGGCCTACCATATAGGTCAATAATTTTGAGTTGAAGCCAACCCTGATACTCATGGTGCAGCAAAGCCAATTTAGTGGAGAGACCATGGAGGATCTCAACTTACACATGGAAAAATTCTTGGAGATTTGTAGCACGCTCAAGCAAAACGGAGACTCAGTGGATGTCATACAACAAATGCTATTTCCGATCTCACTGAGAGATAAAGCCAAGATGTGGCTTTCATCCTTACCTTAGGAGTGCATATCTACGTGAGATCATTGTGAACTATGATTTCTCAGCAACTTCTACTCGCCAAGCAAGACAACTCATATGAAACATCTGATCACTAACTTCATGCAAAAAGATGGTGAGTCCCTATTTGAGTCATGGAACCAATACATAAGCCTTCTTCAATAATGTCCCATCATGGGCTAGAGAGATGGTTGGTGATTCATATCTTTTACAATGAAATTTCTTATCCAACAAAGGTGTCTCTAGACTCAACCACTAGAGGCGCCATCATGAACAAGACTCCCCAAGAAGCCAAAGATTTCATAGAAAGTGTGGCTTTCACAATGGGCCAATGAGAGAAGTACTCCAGTACAAACTCTAGGAATGTATCAAGTGAGCCAAGTTGATTTGATAGCGGCCTGACTTGATGCAATGAAGAAGAAGTTATACTCCATGCACATTAATTTTGATAATGTCATAGTCGCCTCCTACGATTTCGTCGACATTTCGAATATAGTGGAGAGAGTTGTTCGATGATAGCATTCATGCAAGGAAATCAAGTGGAATATGTGGATGTTATAAATAATTTCAACCAAAGACCGAACAACTCCTACTCAAATACATACAACCCAGGATGGAGAAACCATCCAAATTTCTTTTATCGAAACAACCAAGGGCAACTCCAAGACAAGGGAGCTATGGGCAATCTTCTAATCTTCAACTATCGAAATTTAACTTAGAAAAGATGATGGAGCAATTTGTTATGACAAAATCTAAAGCTAATGAGAAGTTCCATCAGCAACATTCAAATCATGAGGTTATGATCAAGAAGTTGATGGCTTAAGTTGATACATTGACAAGTCACACCAAGATGCTACAGACCCAAGTTGCCCAAGTGACCAATTCTATATCAAGAGCCCATGGGCAATTCCCTGGAAAGTCTGAAGTTAATCCAGTGGGATATTGCAACACTGTGAATTTGAGGAGTGGGAAGGTGCTACAAGACCTAAGAGGGAAGCAAGTGGGAGAAGCAAAAATTCTTGCTTCAGAGAAAACATCATTTGAAGCACCTGAGATGGAGGAAGAAGAGGTTAATCTACCAAAGAAGTCAAAGGAAGACAACTTGTTGAAGCCTCTGACACAAATCTACTTACCTCCCATCCCATTTCATCAGAGGTTGGCCAAGGTGAAGCAAGATGAAGAGCTTGACAAGTTTCTAGAAATGATGAAGAAAATCAATGTAGAAGTGTCGTTGATAGAAGTCTTGCACCAAATGTTGCACTTTGCCAAATTCATGAAAGATACTCAGAACCAAATAGCCTCTTGCTCGGCACAACCTTATAACTGCTTGCCTGGCACAACTTTTCAAAGTCGCTAACTCGGCACAACTTTTCAAAGCCGCTCATTTGGCAAAACTTTTCAACTATCACAACTATGGGTTGACAACCCCTATTTGTCAGTAAAACATCAGTCGGTAAACTCACAAGCATCGACTCCATCACAAATCGATTGGTCACCACTTAACAAAATCTCGATTGAAAATCAAAGTCCACTAACATGCAATGACCAAATTCTGATTGGCAAAATTGGCAACATCAATAATACCCAATGGACAAATCAAATTCAACTTGGCATTTCAAAATTCTAGCCAATTGGCAACATTTAGACAAATTTCAATCAAAATCTTATCAACAAAAATCTATCAAAATCCAAACAAATTCACAAATTGAATCCAATTCACTGATTCAAAATTTCAATTCAATATAAATGGACAAAACTATGGTTAGTTACTAATGGCACAATCTAAGGGCTTCTGCATCATAATTCCCCCGAGGACCTCTTAGACGGACATCCTCATACACATAATCCTGCCGACTCTGGGTTCCATTCCTGCTAACTCCGGGCATGGCTTTCGCCGACTCCGGACTCTACTCTAGCTAGACCCATTGGCTCTGCTCCCTTTGACTTTCAGGGCATGGCGATTAGTCTAATGACCGACCCAATGATTTAGCCTCAACTTCCCAATCGAGAGGTTTGGCGATCTTTCACTGATTTCTCAATTGGAAATGATTCAGTCTTACAGTCTTACGATGGGCGTGGCTCAATCAGTCGGACTCACGTCTCTTTCGATTAGACTTGAAGAGGAAGCTTGTGATATGGGGAGTATCAAAAGTTACCATGGGTATAAAGGGGGTCAATCGACATGCCGAGTTGAGTTAACGTAAAGGGAGGTCAATGGGACCCTCTTCCGGGATAAGCCGATCGACTAGTTTTCATGTTAGGTTGACTTGCCAAAGCCGACTAACACCCAATAAAGGTCGACCTACTAGGGCTGACTAGCCAGAACTGACCAGTAAGAGCCGACTTGTAGTCATTTTGGTCAAGTTGGCCCGCCATTTATTCACACCGTCACTGACCTATAGTCTCCCCGGTCGATTCTACACTGACACCAGGGGCTTAACTCTCTGATCGGATATCTAGCTCTTGTTTGACCTACTTTGCCAATCTAATGCTTCGGCTCACCTCCACTCACCGATGCCTCTCCTAGACCCAAATATTCAAGTGTTCTAGCACGTGGACTGATGTAACATGTAGAGAAGTATGGTGACATAGTGTGATCCTCATAAGATCTCCATAGCATAAGACATGAGGGACATGACCTTCTAATTTCTAGGCATAAAATATTCTTTATTATAGATGTGACATCCTATCAGAAATATTTCCTATAAAAAACCGCTCTCGTAGGCCAAGGGAGAGGCTCATCACTACACCTTTACATGCACATATATGTATTACACTACTGCATTGTTTATTTTCTTCATTTTTGATATTGTCGGAGATCTAACTTGAGCATTTGTGTGAAAGGCAAGAGCAACCCGATATCCATTCTAACTCCTCCCTCACTCTTTTTGCCCTTGGAAAACTCTCCAAGGGATGCAGTCCAGCTCATGGTCACTTAGTCAACTTCGAGAACAACCCATTGACTTCTCCAGAAGCCCCACCCTTATCTTAGCCATGACGACTTGGTCCACATTCCAGCCAACTCACTGGTAGTCCAGACTTCACTGATTTCAGATAGGATCATTAGCCTGGAACTCTTTTGGCACTGTGGGTGTGGCATGAACTCGATCATTTACTTTAAATTATTTTTTTTCCTAAAAACACTTGGATTCTCACATTCAGATTTGACGATAAGTGATATGGTAGGTATGGAAACCCACACATGGTAGGGCCAACCTAGGTCAAGTCAATGGGTCAAAAGTCAAGTGAAATAGAGGTCAAAGTGGCCACCCAATTCCTCCTACTCGGTCACCAGACTTCTTCAAGTCGATTCATGAGATTCCTTCAGCTCGGTCACCCGACTCCTTTAGCTCGATCGCCAATCTCTTTCACTTCGATCACCCGACTCATTCCGACTCAGTTCACCAAAATACTTCAACTCATTCACTTATTTTTTTCAGTTTGGTCACTTGACTCATTAAGATTCATTTCACCAGAACTCCTTCAGCTTGGTCACTTAACTCTTTTGGACTCAGTTCACCAGAGTACTTCTAGCTCGGTCACCCAACTCTTTTAGCTTTGCCACCCTTGGCTGGGATCTGCATCCTATGTGGCTTTTCATACCAATTTTCCTAGAGAATGTGGGTAACATACTCATTTCTCCTGGAAGACATGGCCAACATAGTCGTTTCTCTTGAAAAATGTGGGAAAGCACGTGTGTAACGTAAAGAAACAACTCCAGGCCTATCAAAGGTTGCCTGCTTTCGCGGGGAGAGGTACATGCACACAACCATCTAAACTCTTCTACTATTCCATAGCGTTGATCTTTCCCTAGCCCTTATGGTGACTTAAGTGTCGAAGTAGTCATGCCGAGTCCAACCTTAGCGCCCATTATAACCTCTAGTTGAGTGTTGCCAGTATCTTAGGCGCTTTCTTCATCAACAAAGCATCCAATATACCGCTTAGCAGTTGTCTCCATTGGCTCGCTAGACAATGGTCTCAGACATGAATAAATTGGCGTTGTATATGAGAAACGCCTACACTGATACTTTGAGATGGTGGAACTTGAAAGAACTGTCAAGGGTACTAGTTTCATAGGAGACGTTATTTAGAGTGAAACTATCACCATGGCTCAAGGTGATTTCTAAATGCTAATTGACCAAGTGGTATATCAGGTTCTACAAAGACTCCCTTCAACAAATCTGACTCCTGAAGAAGTGTCCAACGCCTCGACTAAGGTGTTGTTTATCTCCAGTCGAATGTCGATGGGTCCAAAAGGCCCTCCCTCTGTCACTTTCACCAAGCAACGGAGCAGGACTTTGATCCCACCTGCAGAACACTCAGATGGATCGATGGCAGGAGAGACACCTCCTTCAAATCGGAATAAAGGCAAAGAGCCCTTGTTTACTGAGGAGAAGAATGCCCAATGTAGGCCTTTCTCAACTCATGTCTTGGATGATGAACTACCTTGTAACTTTTGAGTGCCTCAACTCGGAGAATACACCAGATCTACTGATCCCAGGATCACCTGGGCCAATTCAAGAATGTCGCCTTGCTACATCGATATACCGATAATGTCAAGTATAGAGTCTTCATAACAACTTTCTATGGCTTTGCTTAGCGATGGTTTAACCGACTACCATCCTCACCCATCCGAACCTTCACCGACTTCAAGGTTACATTTGTGCACCACTTCGCCAATAATAAGCGATAACATAAGACCCCTCTCAATTTATTGCTCTTGAAGCAAATCACCAAGGAAAGACTTATAGAGAAAAGGGTGATCACAAGGCTACAGAGATCGTCGTGGATGAAGCTCGAAGATGAACAAAATGGAATGTGTCAACATTCTTCCATCGCCGCCCTAATATAGCCAACGCTTGAAATGTCAACTGTTTGATTTAGGAGACAAAAAGGCAGGCTACTGCGTTGGGCAGTTGGATCATGTGCCCAAATCCACAGAATCAACCAGCATCTTGAGTCGATCTCTCGGTGTGTCCTTGACATGTGTCGTCCTCCGACTTGCCTGTATTAATTGTAGGACAATATGTGACAACCATGACCTTGATACCCCATCACACATATCACCCACATTAATAACGCCAAATTCATGTATTACTGAGGCATACAAAAAGTAAGATGATGAAGTTGGAATGCCACATCATCCCTGCATACAGGTCGGCGATCAGGTTGCAATTATACTAGTCCAATCAGTTATACTCGGGCCTCCTTCGACTAGACTCAAAGTCAAAGAATCATTTCAATTTATGATCTCGCTTCTTCATAATATTTAGCATTCCAATATCTGAGGCCATTATTCTGACATAAATAATCATCTAACTAGTAACCTAATACAATAAAATTTATAATAATCTTCTTTTCATTCACATTATACTCGATACTCATTTCAGCCAAGATTAAGAAGTGGTGGAAGAAATAGAGGAGGTGGGAGAGATATCTAGTTTCAAGTTTATCTCGTATTTTTTAAAAATAACTCAACATTGCTATTTCACATAATTTATTATTAGCATAATATTTTATGTTGAGACAATCGACCCTAAAATGATTGGAAGATCATGGTTTTAATGTGTGTGTATGAATATGTTTAAGGTTAGAGTGTTATGTTGTATTTGATGTGTGTGATTGAGTTTGTAGGACTTGGAGAATCACACATGGTGAACATATCCGAGGGACGAGAGCCGAGGGAGGAGGACTCCAAGGGTAAGGAAAGGCTTGTGTGCGCATCCGAGGGATGAAAGCCAGAGGAAGATGACTTCAAGGGGCGAGCCAAGGGAGTGAACCTGAAGGAACACGTGAAGAAGTATGTGAAGAATGGCTGGGAGTGAGTGGGCAGTCGTCTAGCCAGAGGCAGTCGACTGCCAAAACTCACAGAAGGTTTTCAGTCTTCTACTAGTCGACTGGCCCAGAGGTAGTCAACTGGTGTACCCCGAAAACTAGTCGTTGGCTAGCCGTTGACTAGCAATTAATGCTAGGCCAGTCGACTGCCCCAGGGGCAGTCAACTAGTGCCGGGCTGGACAGACTACGAGTTTGACCTGTTCTCCTATAAAAGAAGGACCTTTTTGCACGTGAGCTGTACAGTTCCATACTATAACGAAGTGCTGCTCGTGTGAAAAGTCTTTTCATCTTCCTCTGTAAAGAGGAAGACAACACTGCTGTAAAGGTTTCTCCACCTGAAGGAGATTTTTCATAGTGGAGGTGGTGTACGTGCGTGGATCCTTGGATTAGTCACCCATTTGGGTGGATACCAAGTAAACTTTTGTTGCTAGCATTGTTTGTACTATTTTTTGCATATTATTGTTTCCACTGCGCTAACAACCTTGTAGAGACATCAACGAAAAAGTGCTATTCACCCCCCCCTCTAGCACGCTAGTCGATCTATCAGTTGGTATCAGAGTCGGTTCATTTCGGAAGAACTCATCGTCAACCGGAGCAAGTTAAATGGCGTTTCAAGAGGGATACAACACTGTACGGCTACCCTTCTTCGACTGGAACGATTTCGCGTACTGGAAAGGTAGGATGCAATATTATCTTATGAACGATATTTAAAACTGGATTAGTATTGCAGATGGATTCGATGCACCCGTCGATTGAAAGAGGAGAACCGACTCCCATGAGATCCTGGTCGAAAGAGATCATGAAGAGGGTGCAGTTCAATGCCAAGGCCACCACCACACTTCAGTGCGGGCTCTCAAAGGAGCAACTCAACAAGGTGGGATCATTCAAGAGCGCCAAAGAACTGTGGGACAAACTGGTGGAACTGAACGAAGGGTCAAACGAGTCCAGAAGAGCAACGAAGGTCCTGCTCGTAGCCTAACTCCAATCCCTATCCATGAAGAGCAACGAGACTGTCAGCCAGCTGCATGGAAGGGTGAAGGAGGTCATCAATGAACTCCATGTGATTGGAGAAAAGATCGAAAATCGAGATATCGTCAGGTATATCCTACAAGCCTTCCCAGAACCACCTTGTGGGCATCTATGGTGGATGCCTACAAAGTATCAAGGGATTTATCTCAAGTTAAATTAGACGATTTATTTTGTGAATTTGAAATGCACGAGCAAGCTAACATTTTAGCCAAAGAGAAAGGTATAGCCTTTATTGCACAAAAGGAGAAGAAGAAGAGGAAGGAGAAGAAGAAGGTGGTTTACTCCTCCTCATCCGACTCAGAGGAGTCCAGCGCCTCCATGGATAGCGATCAGGAGGCTTTCATGGTAAGGAAAATGCGTAAGGCTTTCAAAAGTTTTTCTAACAAGTCTTATGCTAGGAAAGGGTCCAAAGGCAAGGGTAAGGCCATGGACATCATCTGCTACAACTGTCACCAAGAGGGACATATGAAGAACGAGTGCCCTCAACTAAAGAGAAGAGATGACAAGAAGGAGGAGAAGAAGAAAGGTGACAAGAAGAGGTCGAAGGGAAAGGAGAAGGGTGCCACCAACCTCAAGGCGACCTGGGATGATCCATCATCCTCGGAGGCGGAAGAAGAGCAAGTCTCACATTTTGCTTTCATGGCAATGGACCACTTGACTCATCAGATGATGAAAAAAGCTCAAGCAGTGATGAAAACAACTCCTCATCATCATCCGAGTCAGAAGCATTGGTAAGTGAGGTATACCACTTACGCTCCTCTACTTTAGTTAAGATCATTTCTAGCACTAACATGGATTTAGCTAAAGCTAGAAGTAAGATTAAGGATCTAAAAGATGAAATTGTCATGCTTAGAGTAGAATCTACAAAACTTAAGGAAGATTTACATGCTAGTTCTCTTACATCACATGCTTCATGTTTTGAAATTGACAATAGGGAACTTAGGAAAAAGGTAGATGACCTCACAAAGGCACTTAGGAAATTCCAAGTAGGCTCTAGCAACTTAGATATGATAATTAATAGTCAAAGGGCCGTTTATAACAAGGCCGGATTAGGATATAGGCCAAAGACAAAGGAAGTGGCCTTTGTGTCACTCATGGGTAGGATTGGTGCATCTAGGAGACAAGGGGCTAAGGGAAACACCAAGAGGGCATGGGTACCTAAAAGATTTTTAAATGATGCTTATGGATCAAAAATTTGGGTACCAAAAGAGCTTGTTTTCCATGTTGTATAGGTGAAGGTGAAGGTGAAGGAGGCCTCAACCATGTGGATAGTAGATAGTGGATGCTTAAGACATATTGTTGGTACAGGAAGTACCATATCGAACCTTGTTTCGATATTGGCAAAGGATTTAAAGTTAAGTACTATTTGTGATCTAATGTCGTTGAGTGTGCAGAAAGAAGTCCTGGCGAAGGCTTCCAGACACCTAGCGAAGGGCTGCTAGGAGTTGAAGACCTGGCGAAGGACTGCTAGGCACCTAGCGAAGGACTGCTAGGCATCGAAACACGAAGACCTGGCGAAGGACTGCTAGGCACCTAGCGAATGGCTGCTAGGAGTTGAAGACCTGGCGAAGGACTGCTAGGCACCTAGCGAAGGGATGCTAGGAGTTGAAGACCTGGCGAAAGATTGCTAGGCACCTGGCGAAGGACTGCCAGGAATCGAAGACCTGGCGAAGGGCTGCTAGGCACCTGGCAAAGGACTGCTTGGTACCGAAGACCTGGCAAAGGACTGCTAGGCACCTGGCGAAGGACTGCTAGGCAAAAGTTCAACTGGAGGAGCCGGTTGGCAAAAGGTAAACTCTCATGAGAGGAGTAGGTGAGGATGTGCTCCCCGTTGAGGGAACAGTAGGTGTCGGTTCGACCTAGGGTTCCATTTGGGAGACCCAAAGTCAGAACCAAGACAGCTATGGCTGTAAAAACTAATGTATATTCTTGCCTTGTTTGTTGTGGAACTAACCTTGGATGTAGGGACCAAAGGAACGTGTTTCTGCAGCTCAGAACGCCCCAAAGGAGAGGGGCAGCAGCTGGGCTAGGCGCCCGGGAGGTCCCGGGCGCCCAAGGTCAAAGCCAAATGAGCAGTTGAGCAAGAATCGCTTCGGAAGCTCACTGGGTCAGGCAACCTCAAGCTCCCGGGTGCCCTGATGGTCTCGGGCGTCCTGGATGCCTCAGGCGCCGTGGGTCCAAGCTAACCAAGCGATCGAAGCAAGTTCAGCCGAGAAGCCAGCAGACCAAGTCAACCGGGGCGCCCCCAGTGTCTCGGGTGTCCCCGTCAGCTCCGAGCCCGATTCTGGAGGGATAAGCGCTGACCAAGCTTCGGATTAGAGTTCTCGGATCCGAAGGCACGTGTCAGGCGCCTCCAACGTCCCAGGCGCCCCCAGGAGTGCTATAAAAGGGGCTCGACCCCTAAGGCTTCAGAATCAAGATTTCCAACGCCTCTACGCTCTTCGACTCAAGCTCTCTGCTCTGAAAACCCTCCATCTCGAGATTCAAGCTCTGACGACGACCCTCTGCTCCGAAGTACGATCCACACCGGGCGTCAGTAACGAAGAGTCTATTTTTATTTACTGTACTACAACTGTAACATTTTCTGTAAACATTTGCGCACATATAGAATTGCCCGCAGTAAACAGTCAAGGACCGTGGGTCTTGGAGTAGGAGCCGACCGCGACTCCGAACCAAGTAAAAGTGCTTGAGTTCTTGTGCTGTGTTTATTTAAATTTCCACTGCGCATTCTCTTTTTCAAATTCGAAACGCTTTCACGATATTCACCCCCCCTCTATCATGTTTTCTCGATCCAACAAGTGGTATCAGAGCGGGGTAGTTTAAACTTGGTGCAACCACGAGTTTGAAAGTTTCTTTTGCAGATTTATGAAATTTTTCATTTTATTTCTTTTCTTTTTCGTTAATCGAGGTTGGTACAACACCACTCGATCTTTTTTCGCATTTTATTTCAAATAAATAATAAATAGTATCGAGGTTGGTACAACGCCTTTTTCAATTTTGAATTCTTATTTTTTCACCATAAGTCAGAATTGATAAAACAATCAAGTTTTGAAAATTTGTCATAAAATTTTTTTCTATTATTTTAATATTTTTTTCTGGAATTCATACTACCTTAATTCGAGCAAAATTTCTCCCAAATATTGATGTCTTACTTTTTCAGAATTGATAATGCTAACATTTTCTAAAAATTTGTCTCAAACTTTTTATTATTATTTTACCTCGAAATTCGTACAATATTTTTGTTGGGCTATTATTTTTCACCTCCCGCACTACTAATCCAAGACCAAGTCTTGGTACATTTTTGTTATTTCTCTTGTGTACGAGGTTTAAACCAAATGGCGAACCAAGAATGGAACAGTGTCCGTCCACCGCTCTTCTCTGACGAAAATTTCAATTCTTGGAGAAGTCTAATGGAATCCCACTTGAAGGCCAATTTGGATTTATGGTTGATAATCCAAACGGGGTTCACATTCCCCATAGAAGATGGAACAGCGATCGCCTGGGACAAATTGGACGAGCCAACTCTAAGGAAGATCGAGATTGATGCTAAGGCAACAGTAATCTTACAATGTGGCCTGACCAAAGAAGAATTGAAGCGAGTCGGATCCTTCACCTATGCCAAGGAGATGTGGGAAAAGGTAATCAATCTACACGAAGAGAGCTCCAATATTGAGATCTTAGAAGAGTCAGCACCCAACATCAAAGTTGACTCCAGATCAGAAGATGAGATAGAATCCATACTTGACTGCGAATTCGAGCCAGAGTCAGAAGACAAAGTGACTGAGACAAAAATGGTAACCAATTTTGAATTTGTTCCAGAATTACAATTAAATAATCAGACTGATACTATAATGGCCGAGGAAGGTATAATTTCAAGTGCAGGGAAAACTTCAAAGAAGAAGCTTCAACCTGTACCCGAGTCCGACTCAGACTCAGAATCAGAAGATAATGAGGGAGATTGATCCAATTTGGTCCGATTAGCTCGTGATCATTACAAGAGTACTGGACAAGCGATCGGGAAAGGTAAGTTTTCAATATTTGAAAATCCAATACTTATCTCAAATAACATGATTAATTCATATAAATTAGTTAAGGTTAATATGTTAGAAAACTTAAGTCACAACCTTACTGATTTTAAAAACCCAGAGTATTATTTCAATTATGATATAACTTAGATTATTTTTTATCATGTTTGCTTGTTTTTTTGTTGCTTAGAATTAGGATTGGTTAGTATAAGGACTAAATCAATTAACTAAAATTTGAATAACATAGTATTGGGTGGCGGTGAGATGATAGTACGTTAGGGAAACCTCTTCTAATAAGGTCAAGAATACACTACTTGGTCTCTTTAGACTGGTGGAACTAGCCGAAGCTAACGATCCAAGACCCAAACTAGTTAGACCAGAATTTTTAAAAAAATAATTTTAAAAATGAAATTTCATTAAAAGGCTTTGTCAAGGAAAGGGTTGAATCTAATAAGGCTACGACCAAAGAAGGCCTATTGCCTCGCCAAGACCTGGAAGCTAATTTTTGAAATTCAAATTCAAATTATTCTTTGTCAAATTCGAATCTAACACAAATTTTCAGTTAATCGTAGATTCAAACAGTTTCAAAATAAATTCAAAACTAATTGTTTTCAAAATTAATTTAACCATTTAAAATTAACCATGTTTTTCAAACTTAAATTTTTTATTTCTGTTAAAACATCTCACAAAATAGTTAAGGATATCCTGTTTTATCACTTAGAAATGGGTGAGATGCTTAGGACCTAAAAGTTTAGTCCAACCTAACCAACCTTACAAACTGAATTGATGTCAAATTATAGAATTCAAACTTTAATAAATGCTTTCAAAATTCAAATTCAATTCAACTGAACAAAATTCAAATTCAATTCAACTGAACAACATTCAAATTCAATTCAATTGAACAACTTTCAAATTCAATTCAACTGAACAACTTTCAAATTCAATTCAACTGAACAACTTTCAAAATTCAATTCAACTGAAAAACTTTCGAAATTCAACTTAATTATTCTCAAAATTCAACTTAACAAATATTAAAATTCAAAGTTAAATTTCTAATTAATTTCAAAATCCTCAAAAATCATTTTAACTTCTTAAACTAAGATTTAATGTTTCAAATTAGTATACTTAAAATTGCTCACCTTAGGTTTCTTTTGCTCATCTACCTAAGAATTACTTAATTTTTGCAAACAGTTCTATACAAAGAAACTCTTTTAGCCAATCAAATTTTTTTGTTGGTCTTGCAAAAGTCACCTTGGGTATTACTTAGGATGGTTTGTTTAAAAACGTCTGCAGTCCGGGCTTTGATATTTATATATTTTTCGGACTTAAGTGTTTTTTAAGAATCATTTTAAATAATTGCTCCTTTTCAGTTCTCTATATTAATCTTTTCAAAAAGGAGAAAGAAATTATGTTTCAAATCATTAAAACTAAATAATTTTTTTAATTCTCTTTTCTTTTTGTTTGAATCAAACCCTAAGACTCAGAGGAGGATTAACTTGTGGTCAACAAGCCTCCTCGGACTGTGTCAGGTTTAGGGGGAGTTCAAATTAAAAGAAGAAGTTTAAAAACACTATGTTTTCAAACTATCACTCATGTTTTTCGAAAACTATGCTATTATTTCAAAATATGTCCTTCAAATGCTTAGTTTTTCGAAATATTAATACTTCAAAATTCATTTTAAGAATTGTGCTTGATTCCCTTTTGATTTTGACAACCCCTAAAGACACAAAGGAAGTCTACTTCATGATCTACAAGGACTCCTAGGAAGTGTCAAATTTAGGGGGAGTCTAAATCGAAAGAAATTATTTCTGACAATTATTTTTCAAAATTATTAGATAATTCTTATAATTTGAATCAACCCTTAAAGACTCAGAGGAAGATCGCTTGTAGTCAACAAGTTTCCTAGGACTGAGTCAAGTTTAGGAGGAGAGCAAATTAAAAGAATTATTGAATATTTTTTCAAAATTATATGTTTTCATGCACTGCACTTTTAAAATTCTTTTGAAAACTTAAATAATTTTTCTTTCAAAATACTATCCAGTAAAATCATTTTGCTTATATATACCATCACTTTCAAAATTTTACGTGACTTTGGAATACTTTTAAAATCTATTTAGAATACTTCTGAAAATAATACGTATTTGACTTTGGAAAATTTTCCAGGACACTTAGGGAAATGCCCTTGTAGTTAACAATGTTTCCTAGGATTGTGTCAGACTAGAGAAGAAACCAAGGCAAGTAAAGTATTATGTTTTCAAAATAACATTAAAATTTTTCTTAAAATATTATGTTCAAAAATACTTATATTTTCAAAAATTGCACTGAGAAATCTTTCAAAAAGTACTTCTATTTTTCAAAATATAATGTTTTCAAAAGTACTAATACTTTTCAAGGTAATAGTGTTCTAAGTGCGTGAATTTTCTAAAAGACTTGCCTACAAATACAAAATATTTTTTTAATACTTTTCAAAGTGAAGTTTTATTGGTGCAATTTAAAGCTTTTTGCTATGCCTTCAAGAGTCATATTAAGTATTTTTGTGTTTTCAAAACTCATAGGCTCTGATAGATAATTTTTTTTTAAAAAAAACTTATTTCAAAATATATTTCTTTATTGATATATAGCCAAGGGGGAGAGCAAGAAAGAGAGAAAGGAATTTTTCTATATTTAACTTTTATCTCTTTTTCAAAAAGCAAAGTAAAAATTTCTAAGTACTTCAAATTGTTTTTAACTGCTAAGTGCTGTTAAAATTTCAAACTACTTCAAGTGCTTTCAAGTATTTCTAGTACTTCAAAAGTTTGTAAGTATGTCTAAATGTTTCAAATGTTTTTAAGTACATGTTTTTTTAAGTAAAATTTTTTCTTAGTAATCAAAATTTGTCTGAGCAAAAATTTTTGGCAAATGTTTCTAAGTAAAGTTTTTTTTGGTGAAAAACTTGTCTAGAAATTTCTCAAATTTTTTTTTTGTTTTTCAAAATACACAAAGTATTTCCAAGCAAACTCTTCTAAGTGTGCAAATTCTTTTAAAACAATTTCTCCCAATTCTCAAAGTGGAAACATTTTAAGGGAAATTTGGCTTCAAAATCTTGCCTAAGTAAATTTTTTTTGCAAAGTCTTGTAAGTAAAAGTTTTTTTTACCAAAACTTAGGCTTACTTTTCAAAATGAAGAATTGTCTAAGTGTAAAAAGTTGTTTATGAATATGCTTTTTTCAAAAAAAATACTTTGTCAAAAACTTAGAACTTTTACAAAAACTCAAAACTCTCTATCCGAAACCTTGTTCGCCCATGTATTGTTTTTGATATATGTCAAAGGGGGAGGAAAGGTCAAAGTTAAGTATTTGACAAGTAATCAGGGTTTTAGGGGGAGTATGAGAATTAAAGATTTTTTTCAAATCTATTCTGTTCTTAACTGCTATACTTCATTGTGTTTTTACCTTCTTTTATTAACTGTTATAGGTTTTTTACTTAACATTGAATTGTGTTGCCATAAATCAAACAGGGGGAGATTGTTGGTGCAGGAAGCACCATATCGAACCTTGTTTTGATATTGGTAAAGGATTCAAAGTTAAGTACTATTTGTGATCTAATGTGTTCACTGAGTTGCTGAAAGAAGTCCTGGCGAAGGACTGCCAGGCACCTAGCGAAGGGCTGCTAGGAGTTAAAGACCTGGCGTAGAACTGCTAGGCATCGAAACACGAAGACCTGGCGAAGGACTGCTAGGCACCTAGCGAAGGGCTGCTAGGAGTTGAAGACCTGGCGAAGGACTGCTAGGCACCTAGCGAAGGGCTGCTAGGAGTTGAAGACCTGGCGAAGGATTGCTAGGCACCTGGCGAAGGACTGCCAGGAATCGAAGACCTGGCGTAGGGCTGCTAGGCACCTGGCAAAGGACTGCTTGGTACCGAAGAGCTAGCAAAGGACTACTAGGCACCTGGCGAAGGACTGCTAGGCAAAAGTCCAATCGGAGGAGCCGGTTGACAAAAGGTAAACTCTCCTATGAGGAGTAGGTGAGGACACGCTCCCTGTCGAGGGAATAGTAGGCGTCGATTCGACCTAGGGTTCAATTTGGGAGACCCAATGTCAGAACTAAGACAGCTATGGTTGTAAAAACTAATGTATATTCTTGCCTTATTTGTTGTGGAACTAACATTGGATGCAAGGACCAAAGGAACGTGTTTTTGCAGCTCAGAACGTCCCAAAGGAGACGGGCAGCAGCTGGGCTAGGCGCCCGGGAGGTCCTGGGCGCCCAAGGTCAAAGCCAAACGAGCAGTTGAGCAAGAATCGCTTCGGAAGCTCACTGGGTCAGGCGCCCTCAAGCTCCCGGGCGCCCTGATGGTCCCAGATACCCTGGATGCCTCGGGCGCCCTGGGTCCAAGCCAACCAAGCGATCGAAGCAAGTTCAACCGAGAAGCCAGCAGATCAAGTCAACCGGGGCGCCCCAAGTGTCCCGGGCGCCCCCGTTAGCTCCGAGCCCGATTCTGGAGGGATAAGCGCTGACCGAGCTTCGGATGAGAGTTCTCGGATCCGAAGGCACGTGTCAGGCGCCCCCAGCGTCCCGGGCGCCCCAGGAGTGCTATAAAAGGGGCTCTACCCCCAAGGCTTCAGAATCAAGATTTCCAACGCCTCTACGCTCTTCGACTCAAGCACTCTGCTCTGAAAACCCTCCATCTCGAAATTCAAGCGCCGACAACGACCCTCTGCTTCGAAGTACGATCCTGTTAGTGATATGAGAGAAGTGTCCTAAGGCAATCGCCTTATAATTGTAAACATTTATTTTAATAAATGATAATTCACTATTTGAGTATACATGTTTGTGTATTTGATTGGGATCTTAAACTTATCTACTGAATGCCCGCAATACAACTCACAGCATAAGAGAATTTGTGATGGGATCACAACTAGTGATTATCTCTAAATGTGCAAATGTGAAGTATTGAAAATATCCCTAGTCAATGAATTGATAAATACGGACACTATCAATTCTGTTGAGACTAGCATGGGTTATTCTCTAATCAGCTGATTCTCACTGGCTGGCGACATTGGGATGTCCGGAGATAAACATGGATGCTAGTTAAGGGAACTAGTTCATTGGAGTGACTAGCTGTAAGACTTCATATGGTTATCTATATAGATATGTCAATGAAGTTCTTACTGCGGCTTAAGTGCGATGTTCCTTTGACTTGCGGTGTTCAAGTCATCTTGGTCATGGAGACTTATACTTTAACATCTTAAGCAAGCATCTCCAAGGAGGTGTGGACCCAGGATGATTGGGTATAAGCCGAAGTGCCCGAAGATGTTTGAACAGCCTACAAAGGATTCACCACTCCTTGCGAGGAGATGTATACCCAGGCCTATCGTCGGATTGTTACTCAAAGCCTCTGGCCAGAGCATATCATGTTTAGAGAGCGAGTCTTTAAAATACATGAGAGTAATTAGAAATCCAAAGGATGAGAAAGACATACTTGGGATAGGTGTGACGTAGTCAACCTAGTGGGGACTGACACAAATAGACCGTGTCCGGAACCAAGTGGGTATAAGATGGTGAAGGGAATGGGGCACGATTCATTAGAGCTGCTGAAGGGTTTCAGAATTACTTCTGAGGTCAACCGTTGATCTTTCGATTAATTGGGGGTCATGATGTACTACTAGGCGCCACTCATGATCGTTCTATAATTGATTAATTATAGATGGCCAACATAAATCGAAAGCCTATTTAGTCACACGCACTACGAGTAATCCGAGGGATTTAAAACGAGTTGAAAATTGGATTTTTCCGATCAAGAGAAATAAGTCGAATCTGAGTTAATCAGAGGCGCAACGGAAACTAAAAATGGCTAAGTCTTTTGAAGGCTTATTGGGCGAATTAAATGAGTTTAATTCGCGATCGGTTCGGCTTGGTTTGGCCGACCAAAGAGGGTGCCAAACCCCTTTGGTTTGGCCGGCCACATTAAGGGGAAGAAACCAATTTATTTGATTTAATTAATAAAATAAATCTAGCGCGATTTGTTTTATAAATTATAGATAAATAAATTTGTGTAAGGAAATTTATATAAATAAATTTATAGAAATTTATTCTTTTATGGAAATTAAAATGATCCATGAAATGGTTTATTTTAATTTTATAAAATCAATTATGAATTGATTTTTTCATAATAAGAAAGTTTATAAATTTCTTATAAAATTTATTCCATAATAAAAGGAGAAGAAGTATTTGTTTTATTATAAAGTTAGTTATAATAAAACTTGGTTTAAACGGAATAATTCATAAGAGAATTTATAGGATAAATTTGTTATGAAAATTCCGTTAAGAGAAGACTTGGCAAGGGAGAGATTACTATATAAAGGAACCAAGGCTAGGCTTAAGTTCCTTGATCAATAGAGTAATCAAGAGATTAACTCTCTCCCTCTCTCTCTCTCTTATTCTCTTCCTCTCTTCTCTATTCCCCTAGGGCCGGCGCCCCTAGCAACCCCTAGGGCCGGCGCCCCTTGCCTCCAAGGGCCGGCGCACCTTCTTCTCCATTAGTTGCCGTGAGCCAACAACACCGAGGAGAAGCCAACCAAGAAGAAGAAGAAGCGGATTACATCTCCTTCCTTCCTGGAATTTTGATTCCGTTAACTTGGTGGTTAGTTTCCTTTCTTCTCTCTTGTTCTTCTAGTTGTGCCAATAGAGAATCTAGTAGTTCTCGTCGGCACAAAACTCGTGACTTTGCGAAGTCATCCCGAAGAGAACTCGGCGTGGACGCGAATAGAGGCGAAGCTTCCAAGGGACGCTACGGTTGGATCTCGTCCCTTACTTCGAGTTACGCGAGGTACCTGGTAAATTAGTTTACTTTTCCGCAAAGTTTTATTTTATGATCATGTCCACACACCATAAGGTTGCATGTTAGATACGTGGTTAGAATAATTTGTGAAATTATTTTATGCTAATTCTTCCGCTGCACGTAAAAATTTAGAATTTTACGAACCCGTATCCTTGTCAACATGCACCCGGTCCCAAGAGTGGTATCAGAGCCGGTTAGTGTTCGACATAATCATATAATTGTTTTGCGGAAAACTTTGTCATGATCTCAATTTTGGAAATTTTTTTTCGATTATGGAAACTTTCAAATTATAATAAATTTTAGATTTAGGAATTTCTAAGTTTGGAAAACCTCATGAAATTTCACAAATTTTTGAAAATTTCTAGTTTCTGAAATTTTATAATAATTGTGAAAACTTCCCATCTTTGGAAACTTTCCAATTTTGGAAATTTTTCTAATTTTAGAAATTTTCCAATTTTGGAAATATGTAAGTTTTCTTTGTACCAGAAACTTACAATTATTCTGAAAACCTATTTATGAAATCTCGCAATTTTGGGCACTTTCTTTTATGAAAGTCTAGACAAATTCATGGACAGTTAATTGACAATTTAATTTGAATTTGTTTTTAAATTGACAACAAAATTCTTTATTTTGGATTGAGCCTCGGGGAGCCGTCCAATTTAAAGTTAGTTGTTGTAATTTAATTTCCCAATTTTAATTGAAATTGCCATGTTTGATTTGGATTGAGCCTCGAGGAGCCCTCCAATTGGATTTACAACAAATTACTTTTCTTTGGATATTTGAGCCTCGGGGAGCCACCCTTAGAAAACGATTTGTTGTAATTAATTAAATCCATGAATAAAATATGTTTAAGAGGTGATGCTCTTACATTTTGTTGTCTCCAAAATTAATTAGGAAAATGGTTTCCTATAGAGTTTCTTAAATGAGATTTTCATGAAAATAATATGTAGTTGAATTAAGGGATTTATCTCTTAATTTAATAAGATTTGATTTAGAGAAATCAAAGTCTTAAAACATATTATTTCCGAAATTGATTATGACAATTTAGGAAATTGTTTCCCAAAACAATTCCTTAAATAAAGTATGAAATTAGAATTAGGAAATCCGGTTCCTAATTCAAATAATGAGACATGATAAATTAAGTCACATACGTACTTTATTAAGGAAATCGTTAGTCATGACATAATTCTATGCCATGAATGTGCTTAGAAAAGAAAGGATGAGACCCAAAACCCCTTACAAAATATTAAGGCCAACACCTTCCATTAATATGGTTAGAATCGGAGTTTTGTTTCTCGTTTGGGTTGATGGACACATCCATGCCCGGCTTGAACCTCAACATGTTCAAACCATGGAATTAGTTTATGAATAATATAGTTGGAGTCAGAGGTCAATCCTTAGTTTTGGTTGTTGGACACATCCAAGCCTGACTAAACGGTTGAATGAGCTCCAACCATATTAAAACTATTTCTTGATTAATGGGTCAGCCTTAAGCTTGGAGCATCGATTTGTTGTGCCACAGCCAAGGTCGATGCAAAGAGAGGTACAGTTGAGTGCTATGTATAAAGTTGCATACTTGTTAATGAGTTAACAACCCAATGATTTATGCAAACATTCAATTAGTTGATAGCATAAAGTGATAGTTACATATATGTGATGTGTAATCGGTATAATTACCTACCTTCATAGCTAAGAAAAACTTGATGGCCACAGCCATGGTTGTTCTTATCTATGGTTGGATATCAACCTATTTAGAGATGCTCCTACAATCTCCCGAATTGATAAAAAGGGTTATTCAATTTGATAAATAAATAGGATTTTTTAATTAATGTATATTGATACATTCTTTATCATTCTTCTCACATAAGCTCAATTTGTGTTTCTAGGTTAATCACTCGATCATGTCTTCTCTGAATTTATGTTCCATTTTGGACACCAATAAACTGACTGGGCCAAACTTCATGGACTGGCTTCGAAACCTGAGGATAGTCCTCAAGTCAGAGAAGCTTGCTTATGTCCTTGAAGATTAACTTCCTAACCAACCTCCTGAAGGTGCAACTCCAGACCAGCTAGTGGCCTATCAGAAACATGTGACCGATTCTGAACTTACGAGTTGCATTATGCTAGCCTCTATGATACCTGAGGTGCAAAAGCAGCATGAGCATATAGATGCTTATACCATCATCTTCCATCTTCATGAGTTGTTTGAGA
>JAGFNQ010001391.1:111795-253116 GCA_024364735.1 Boesenbergia rotunda
GGGTTTCAGAATTACTTCTGAGGTCAACCGTTGATCTTTCGATTAATTGGAAGTCATGATGTACTACTAGGCGCCACTCATGATCGTTCTATAATTGGTTAATTATAGACGGCCAACATAAATCGAAAGCCTATTTAGTCACACGCACTACGAGTAATCCGAGGGATTTAAAACGAGTTGAAAATTGGATTTTCCGATCAAGAGAAATAAGTCGAATCTGAGTTAATCAGAGGCGCAACGGAAACTAAAAATGGCTAAGTCTTTTGAAGGCTTATTGGGCGAATTAAATAAGTTTAATTCGCGATCGGTTCGGCTTGGTTTGGCCGACCAAAGAGGGTGCCAAACCCCTTTGGTTTGGTCGGCCACATTAAGGGGAAGAAACCAATTTATTTGGTTTAATTAATAAAATAAATCTAGCGCGATTTGTTTTATAAATTATGGATAAATAAATTTGTGTAAAGAAATTTATATAAATAAATTTATAGAAATTTATTCTTTTATGGAAATTAAAATGATCCATGAAATGGTTTATTTTAATTTTATAAAATCAATTATGAATTGATTTTTTCATAATAAGAAAGTTTATAAATTTCTTATAAAATTTATTCCATAATAAAAGGAGAAGAAGTATTTGTTTTATTATAAAGTTAGTTATAATAAAACTTGGTTTAAACGGAATAATTCATAAGAGAATTTATAGGATAAATTTGTTATGAAAATTCCGTTAAGAGAAGACTTGGCAAGGGAGAGATTACTATATAAAGAAACCAAGGCTAGGCTTAAGTTCCTTGATCAATAGAGTAATCAAGAGATTAACTCTCTCCCTCTCTCTCTCTTATTCTCTTCCTCTCTTCTCTATTCCCCTAGGGCCGGCGCCCCTAGCAACCCCTAGGGCCGGCGCCCCTTGCCTCCAAGGGCTGGCGCACCTTCTTCTCCATTAGTTGCCGTGAGCCAACAACACCGAGGAGAAGCCAACCAAGAAGAAGAAGAAGCGGATTACATCTCCTTCCTTCCCGGAATTTTGATTCCGTTAACTTGGTGGTTAGTTTCCTTTCTTCTCTCTTGTTCTTCTAGTTGTGCCAATAGAGAATCTAGTAGTTCTCGTCGGCACAAAACAAGTGACTTTGCGAAGTCATCCCGAAGAAAACTCGGAGTGGACGCGAATAGAGGCGAAGCTTCCAAGGGACGCTACGGTTGGATCTCGTCCCTTCGAGTTACGTGAGGTACTTGGTAAATTAGTTTACTTTTCCGCAAAGTTTTATTTTATGATCATGTCCACACACCATAAGGTTGCATGCTAGATACGTGGTTAGAATAATTTGTGAAATTATTTTATGCTAATTCTTCCGCTGCACGTAAAAATTTAGAATTTTGCGAACCCGTATCCTTGTCAACATGCACCCGGTCCCAACAGATCCACACCGGGCGTCGGTAACGAAGAGTCTATTTTATTTACTATACTACAACTGTAACATTTTCTGTAAACATTTGCGCACATATAGGTTTGCCCGCAGTAAACGGTCAAGGACCGTGGGCCTTGGAGTAGGAGCCGTCCGCGACTCCGAACCAAGTAAAAGTGCTTGAGTTCTTGTGCTGTGTTCCGCTGCGCATTCTCTTTTTCAAATTTGAAACGCTTTCACGATATTCACCCCCCTCTATCGTGTTTTCTCGATCCAACACATATGACCGGAGATGTGAGCAAGTTCACTACTATTAGCTACTTAAGAGAAGGGACGGTCTCCTTTGGAAATAGTGGAAAACTGAGAATTATTGGTAGGGGCACCATTGTGGTATCTCCTATAATTTCCATACATAAAGTACTCTTAATCAAAGATATGAAGTTTAACTTACTTAGTGTGAGTCAGTTATGTGATGCGGGCTTTAGGGTTGAATTTCATGCTAGGAAGTGCCTAATAAGACAAAATGACTCCAATAATGTCATATTAGAAGGGTATAGAGAGGCCAACTTGTATTATCTTAATCTTGCTAATGCTACTAACAATTTGGCTAAGTGTTTCATGTCTAAAGAAGAAGAAGGGTAGTTGTGGCACCGGAGGCTTGGACATGTCAACATGAGAAGCATTGCAAGAGTGGCCAAGGAAGAGCTGGTGAAGGGGCTACCTATGATCAAGTATGAGAAGACCAAATTGTGTGATGCATGCCAAGATGGTAAGCAATCAAAATCATCACACAAAGGTAAAACACTAGCCACTACTACTTTACCATTAGAGCTCTTACACATTGATTTATTTGATTGCCATAGTACTCCCTCACTTGTAGGGAGTAAATACTGTTTAGTTATAGTAGATGATTTTTCTAAGTTCACATGAGTTTTCTTTATGAAACATAAGGACGATACCCTAGAAATCTTTATAGGATTTAGTAAAAGGGTAGAAAATGAAAAACATCTCAAAATTAACCGAATTAGGAGTGACCACGGTGGGAAGTTCCAAAATTCAAGTTTCACATAATTTTGTGTGAAAATGGATACAAGCATGAATTTTCATGCCCAAGGACTCCTCAACAAAATGGGATAGTTGAGAGGAGAAACCGAGCCCTACAAGAAGCTGCTTGGACTATGCTTAATGCATATTCCCTTCCTAGCTACTTTTGGACCGAAGCTGTTAACACCACTTGTTACATTCAAAATCGGGTTTTGGTACATAGGTTCCTAGGAAAGACACCCTTTGAATTATGGAGTGGGAGAGTACCACAAGTACACTACTTTAGGGTCTTTGGATTAAAGTCTATATTTTAAATACCAAAGATGACCTAAGGAAGTTTGAGTCAAAAGCCGATGAGGGAATTCTAGTTGGGTATTCATTAACTAGTAGGGGTTATAGAGTTTACAACAAAAGGACAAAAGTGATTGAGGAATTCTCAAATGTTAACTTTGATGAATCGACAAGCACCTACCCTAAAAAAGCCTCAATTAATAAAGATATGGAAGAAGTCCAATCCCTTGCCCAAAGAATCTAAGACCTATATTTGGAGGGCAATGATCAAGGGGGAGTACGGAGTACCCTAGAGGATGAAGAAGTAGTCAATGAACCCACAACCTCTAGGACCTTGAGACATCATTAAGATCACCCAATTGACCAAATAGTGGGTGGTGTCACTCAAGGAGTAAGGACTAGGTCCTATTTTAGAGACCAAACTAGTCAAATAGCCTTGATCTCTCAATTAGAACCTAAGTCTATTGATGAAGCATTGAGAGATGTAGATTGGGTCTTAGCTATGCAAGAAGAGCTAAATCAATTTGAGAGAAGTGAGGTTTGGGAGTTGGTTCCTAGGCCCAATGATTGCACCATTGTAACCACAAGATGGGTCTTTAGGAACAAACTAGATGACCAAGGTAAAATCACTAGGAACAAGGCTAGATTGGTAGCTAGGGGATTTAATCAAGTTGAGGGATTAGATTATGATGAGACTTATGCCCCCGTAGCTAGATTAGAGTCCATTAGAATTCTACTAGCTTATGTCGCTCACATGAGTTTCACACTTCACCAAATGGATGTGAAGTCGGCATTCCTTAATAGGATCATTAAGGAAGAGGTCTATGTAGAACAACTCCCCGGGTTTGAGGACCCTAATTATCCAAGACACGTTTACAAATTGAGAAAAGCCTTATATGGATTGAAACAAGCTCTTCGGGCTTGGTATGAAAGGCTTTCCTCATTTCTAATGTCTAAGGGGTTTAGGAGAGGAACAATTGACCCTACTTTGTTCCTAAAATATAAGGATAAGGACATATTTGATGCCCAAGTGTATATAGATGATATTATTTTGGGTCAACAAACAATGACTTCCTACAAGAATTCATCAAATGTATGGAAGATGAATTTGAAATGAGTCTTGTAGTAGAGCTAACCTTCTTTTTAGGACTTCAAGTTAAGCAAACTAATGAAGGAACACATGTTTTTCAAACTAAATATGCTAAGGAAATGTTAAAGAAATTTGACTTAGAAAATGCTAAGGTAGCATCTACTCTCATAGGAACCAATGTAAAAATGGACAGTGTCCTTGAAGGGAAAATAGTAGACTCTAAGCAATATAGGAGCATGATTGGTAGCCTACTATATCTAACCGCTAGTAGACCCGATATACTTTTTGCGGTAGGTATGTGTGCAAGGTACCAATCTTGTGCCAAAGAGTCCCATTTAGTTGTAGTCAAGAGGATCCTAAGGTATGTCAAAGGTATCCTCAATGTCGGACTTTGGTATCCTAGAACCCCTAGTGTTGATCTTATTGGATACACTGACTCGGACTATGCGGGTTGTAAGCTAGATAGGAAGAGTACTAGTGGAGGGTGTCAATTCCTTGGGTCTTCCATAGTTAGTTGGAGTAGTAGGAAATAACCATGCGTTGCCCTATCAACAACGGAGGCGGAATATGTGGCAATGGGTGGGTGTGTTTCCCAACTCCTTTGGATCATGCACACTTTAGAAGATTATGAGTTACATTATACCAAGGTCAAAGTCTTGTGTGATAATGTAAATACAATTAACTTGACCAAAAATTCGGTTCAACACTCTAGGACAAAACACATTGAAGTAAAACATCACTTCATTAGAGACCATATGGCAAGGGAAGACATAGAACTACACTATGTTGAATCAAAGTCAAACCTAGCCGACATTTTTACCAAGCCTCTTCCCGAATCGGAGTTTACATCCTTAAGAAGAGGCCTTGGAATGTGTTTTGTAGAAGTATAGGATGAACTTTGGGATGTTAGATTTGAAAAAGTGTGCTAGATCCATTAGGGTGATACATTTGGTTCACTTGTGCTTGTGACATATTGTTGAATCATTAAAAGTATCAAAATATGAAAACTAGACCAACTATGGGGAAGATAAGTGTTTAATCAATGGACACTTTGCCCAAAGATTGTAGTTGGACATTTTAAACTTTTGAAAACCATTTTATATTTTATATGCTTTGCCATACTTTTAAAAGATATTTGATTGCAAAACTAGATTGTGATTTTGATACAAAACTTAGTGGTTTTTAAAAAATTTTGACTTTTTATCAAATGTCAAGCATGTTTGAAATTTTATATGAACTGATATTTTTCCTTGATAGAGTATATCATTTCAAACATGTTTGCAAGGTTTTACAATTTTTGATTTTTCCTGAATTTTTAGGACATTTCTAAATTTCAGCACAGAACCTGAAAAATGTCACTAATAGCGTATCAGTCGACTGCCTCGACTGGCACGCCTGTCTTCAGATTCTGTAAATTTTTTCAGAAATCCAACTTTCTCTCATTTGATACCCTAGGGTTGGGTTGCTTGATGCAATCATTTTGATGGTGTCAAAGGGGGAGAATGGGTGGTTTAAGTTAGAATTTTGACTTGGAATGGATGGTTTAAGGTATTTTGTCTAACTTAGACTTTCGATGATTAAAAATGGGAGAAGACATGGATTAAGGGGGAGGTCACCTCTTAGGTTTTGATATGTCTTACATTTTTCATGTTGTTTAGTGTTAAGTGGAAACTTAACTTGGATTATGAGTAGAATTGAAAATGGGAGAAGACATGGATTAAGGGGGAGGTTACCTCTTAGGTTTGCTATGTCTTATGTTTTTTAATTGCTATCTATTGCTATTGTTATTGTTTGCTATTATTTATCTCTAAACTTAAACATATTGTTACACATCAAAAAGGGAGAGATTGTTGAGGCAATCAGCCCTAAAATGATTGGAAGATCATGGTTTTAATGCGTGTGTATGAATATGTTTAAGGTTAGAGTGTTATGTTGTATTTGATGTGTGTGATTGAGTTTGCAGGACTTGGAGAATCACACATGATGAACATATCCGAGGGACGAGAGCCGAGGGAGGAGGACTCCAAGGGCAAGCCGGGAAGTGGACTTCAAGGGCACACGTGAAGGGTGGCATAGAGGTAAGCCAAGGAAAGGCTTGTGTGCGCATCCGAGGGACGAGAGCCAGAGGAAGATGACTTCAAGGGGCAAGCCAAGGGAGTGAACCTGAAGGCACACGTGAAGGAGTATGTGAAGAATGGCTGGGAGTGAGTGGGCAGTCGACTGGCCAGAGGGCAGTCGACTGCCAAAACTCATAGAAGGTTTTCAGCCTTCTACCAGTCGACTGACCCAGAGGCAGTCGACTGGTGTATCCCGAAAACTAGCCGTTGGCTAGCAATTAATGCTAGGCCAGTCGACTGCCTCAGGGGCAGTCGACTGGTGCGGGGCTGGACAGACTACGAGTTTGTCCTGTTCTCCTATAAAAGGAGGTCCTTTTTGCACGTGAGCTGTACAGTTCCGTACTATAATGAAGTGCTGCTCGTGTGAAAAGTCTTTTCATCTTCCTCTCTCTTCAATCACTACATTCTGTAAAGAGAAAGATAACACTGCTGTAAATGTTTCTCCACCTGAAGGAGATTTTTCATAGTGGAGGTCGTGTACGTGCGTGGATCCTTGGATTAGTCACCCATTTGGGTGGATACCAAGTAAACTTTTGTTGTTAGCATTGTTTGTACTGTCTTTTGCATATTATTGTTTCCGCTGCGCTAACAACCTTGTAGAGACATCAACGAAAAAGTACTATTCACTTCCCCCTCTAGCACTCCAGTCGATCTATCATTTTAGACACATAATCATGTAATTTAATTTAATGATTATCTTTTTCTAATGATTCAAAAATAATTAACAAACTAAATTGATAGTAAATAAATAACATATGTGACTTAGCAAACGAAAACATGAATATATGAAAAATTAACACTATATATTTTTCAATATTTAAATCCTTAATCAAAGGAGATCAAATAAGAAAATTTCATCTCAAACAAAAGATATTTATTATGGAGGGTCAGTGAAACGATGATGACGGTGCTGTAGCAAACAATGACAGCGCTAACAACAACATCATCCGTTGATAATGATATTGTGGGTGGTAGTAGGAGTGATATGTGGTGGAGGATTTTCAGAATAAAATTAAAGTTAGGGAAAAATAAAGAAAGAGATTAAACGAGGAAGAAGAAAATACGGTGGGAGTGGGAAAAAATACATGAATTAAACAAAAGTAAACGAAAAAAAAAGTAAACGAGAGAGAGAGAGGAGAGAGAGAGAGAGGCTTAAGGAAAAAATAAAGAGAAGAAAAATAAGAAAGAAAACACGAGCGAAAAAAAACATGATTTTTCATTGAATTTTATGAAATAGTCCAGAAAATTTTTAATTAAGTTTTTTTAAAATATTTTTTCCCTACGTCTGATTTATTTCCCTAAATTTCCGGGGTGTGATCGCACCTGAAGTTCCCTGTTACAATGAAGTTCCCTGTTACAATGCTCCTGTGTGCAACAGTTTCAAAAAAGATGGATCCATCGTCTCAGCGGCTTTCTGATCCCTGCCTCACAGATGTTTAAAGGGAGTAAATTACGGATTTACTGACGGGATAAGGCGCCTGAGGTCGAGAGAATTTAAGCCAACAGACCAGGTTTTTATCCTGTGTACAACTGACGACTCTCAAACCTGAAACCTCCGTTTCAAACGGTAGGCGCCTTACCCACTGAGCCAGCCCGTGGGAGCGCTCCTGTGTGCAACAGTTTCAAAAAAGGTGGATCCGTCACCTCAGCGACCCCTGGTCCTTGTCCCACAAGTATCCAGAGAGAGTAAATCACGGATTTACTGGGGGTGGAGAAGACGTCTAGGAGCCGAGAGAATTGAAAGCCAGCAGGCTAGGATTTTATCCCTGGTGTACTACTGACGACTCTCGACTCCAAAATTTCCGTTTCAAACAGCAGGTGTTTTACCCACCGATTCAGTCCGTGGGAGCCCCTTGTGTGCAACAGTGCGCATACATCAACTTGTCAAAGGCTTCATGATCCTTGTCCTTGTGCTGTTTTATCAACCTCAGGCACTCTGTTTCGGTTAGCCGACTCGAGTTGTCCATGTACCATTAATGCTCCAAACCTTAACAGTGAACTAAGCCATTGCAGGTGTACGCGTTAGGTGTGCATGGAAAGAAACATGCCAACAAGCTCCGAAGGAAACAAAATTTGCAAGCTTACAAACTGTAGCGATTGAACAAAATTGACTAAGTTATTTGCCCAACTCCCTTGGGCCGATTGAATCAACTTTCCCAACTTACCTGACTTGACTCTAACAATTGATCCACCTAGTCTAACCAAACCTCTTGACCTAAATAAACCGACCAATCATCTCCAACTAACCAATCAACTTCGCTCCATTGTTGATAAATAAGCCGTTAGGATAATCTATCAAATTGTCCAGCTCACTCGGCTTGCCAATTATGTCAATCAAATGCATTATTTGGATAATAATTAGTTGTTAGAATAATAATTTTATGAGAATTGATATTTTAAAGTTTAAATCAAATATAAAAAATAATTATCCTAGGTTATAAATGAATCAAATATTAGAAAAAATGATAAATTTGGGATAATCGGTTCGGCCTCATAAAAATTTTTCATCAATTGTTAAGATAAATCAAAAGCACTTGCGATGGGCATCACAGAAATCTAACATCCTGTGATTGTCATCCCATTTAGAAGAAAAATCCCTACAAATGCATCATAGTTGGGGATCGAGTCAGGGATATCTAGTTTATAACTTGACACTCTTCCGTTGCACCATAGCCATGAGGGCCTAAAATGATGAACTAGATAACATCAAATATGGGATGACTGTACCGATTCAGTCTCATAAAAATTTTCTACTGATCGCTAAGGTATGTTAGGAAGCATTCGTGACAGACAACTCATAAACTTAACATCTTATGATTACACGTCTCATTTTTAAAGAAAAAATTTCTAACAATGTGTCATAACTTAAGATTGAATTATGAATAGTTGAGCTATAACTTAATACCCTCCTACCTCACCGTAACCTTGGAGACAGCTCACCCATCTTTATAAATCCAAGCACTTGGTGCATTAATTTGCAACTAAATGCATGGGACCATACGCTACAGTATGTAAGCTTGCACATTTTGTTTCCTTCTGAGCTTGTTGGCATGTTTCTTTCCATGCACACCGAACGTGTACACCTGCCATGGCTCAGTTCACTGTTAAGGTTTGGCCTTAAACGCATGAGGCTTGGTATATGGACAACTCGAGTCGGCTAACCGAAACAGAGTGCCTGAGGTTGATAAAACAGCACAAGGACAAGGATCATGAAGCCTTCGACAAGTTGATGTCCTGCGCACTGTTGCACATGGACCACGCATGACCTAAAAAAGGCGGCGGTTGCGTTCATAAATAGGTCCTAAAGGCTTGATGACTTGATAGACAAAGACCCTTTTCCTTGAGAGTCTCATGCACACTCTCTTTCACTAAATCCCCTGTTAATTCCCATATATCTGTCCAGTATTGTCAGAATGAGTTCAGTTTCCAGTAACAGGTCAGGAGAGAGCTCAAATGAGTGCGGTCACGAGACCAAACGGTGTGCTAGAAGAGCTCACTGGATGCCTCAGGAGGACTGCAGGCTGAGAGAACTGGTGGCACTCCATGGCCCTCAGAACTGGAATCTCATAGCTGCTCAGCTGCAAGGAAGGTCAGGTATAAGTTGAGTTTATGTTGAAGCTGATATTACTTGGATCTTATTTTATCTTGAGTCAGATGATATTGTGTGTTCAATTAAGGGAAGAGTTGCAGGCTAAGATGGTTCAACCAGCTCGATCCGAGCATCGACCGATCGGCATTCACCGAGAAAGAGGAGGAGAAGCTACTGGTAGCTCAGGGATTGTACGGCAACAAGTGGGCTATGATCTCCTGCCTCTTCCCCGGCCGGACTGATAATGCTATCAAGAACCATTGGCATTTGCTCACGGCGAGGAAGTGGAGACAGCTGCAGCCTGATGGCTACAGGAAAAGGAGGTTTAAGAAATATGAACCCACCATTAGAAGTTATATATCACAATCAACGTCATCAGAAGTTTCATGCACTGAAAGAAATGAAGAGAACAGCTGCTTCAAGCGTAATGCATCACCTCCATTCATAGATTTTCTTGGAG
Organism: Boesenbergia rotunda; assembly: GCA_024364735.1. Lineage (NCBI taxonomy): Eukaryota > Viridiplantae > Streptophyta > Magnoliopsida > Zingiberales > Zingiberaceae > Boesenbergia > Boesenbergia rotunda. The sequence goes on from JAGFNQ010001391.1 coordinate 121,787, forward strand.
TAGGAGACACTTGAAAGAAGAGAGAACTATTTAAGATTCCTTTGTCTTATTTGATGAAGCCTCTTTCATTCCCAATTTGATCCACCGAAGAACAGCTTTCCATGCTTGCCTTGATCTTCATTGATCACATGGTCTGGTCTCTACCATAAGGCTACCAACTCATGTTTTTTTGGAAGCAGCCAAGGTTACAAATATGCCTTGTGGACGCTTGCGGTGACATCTTATTTGTTGTCCCTTTTGTGGGGTGAGTTAGGTTTGTGGGCCTAGCTCTCGGATTCAAAACTATCTTACCGCTGACTATAATTGATATAATAAATTAATTAAATCAAAAATATAAATAAATAAAAAAATGTGAATATTAATTTTCTAAAAATATGGAATAAAATAATTAATGTTCAATCCATTCATAAGCATGGAGCAATCAAACTTATTAATAATTATATCATTATTAATTTTTTCAACTAACACTTATTCAGCGTAGATGATCATGAAATTTGCTAAAAAAATTTCTTCCATGATATTACGAAGTGTTATTTTAATAAATTTCATAGTGAAAATACTTATTCCAATGTTGATGTAGAAATGATAAGAATTAAAAATAGGATGAATCCTGCCAATTAAATAAATATATTAAATTCAATATATACATAAATGATAGGGTTATAATGAAAAAATTATGCCAAATGTGAAATTAAAAATCATTTGTCAATCACATTGTATGTTCTCAATTTATTTGTTTCAACTAATTTTCGACATAATTCAAAAATAGTTGATAAATTACGAAACCTTTTACCGCCAGTAACATCAAATTTATAATGATATAATTAATTGCATTCTCAAGTGGTGCATTCTTATGTATTAAAATCAACATAATAGAATTTTTCAGCAAGTCGATAGATGTGATCAACATTACAAAGCTTAAGTTTTCTTTAGGTTTCAAAACACAACTAAGCTTAAGAAGTCCAACTGCCTTATCCTGAATCTTCTATTAAGCTCTTCAACTTGAAAAACTTATTAACGAGGTTTTTTCAATCTTGGGCGACTGGCCCGGCCTCATAGAAATTTTCCACCGATTACCATGGTAGGAAAAATTCCTACAAATACGTCATAGCTGGGGATCGATCCGGGGATGTTGGGATAACGACTAGTCGTCCTACCACTGTACCATAGCCCCGAAGGCTGAAAAACTCTTACACTAGTAAAAACATCAAATCGATAATGAAGCTCAATTGTGATTGAATTATTTTGTCGACAAGAATGACATGTAGCATATTTATAATGAACTTCCATATGAGGTATCTCAATGTTAACACAAAATTCTTTCACATAACTAAGTAGTAGAATAAATCTTTCTTCTCTCAAAGTATGAAGAAAAATTTTATTAGTTGAAACATAGCCCATTGCATTTAAAATATTTAGAGATTCTCTTGTAATGCTCGATAAACGGCTATGTTTCCCACATCTTGTGGGAGGTAATGACTATGTTTTCCATGTCTGTCGGAAGCAGCGGTCCAACACACCACATAGGATACAAGTCTCACTCGGCAAAGTCGGGAGATTAAACTGAAGGGGACTTTGGTTATTAATCTATTAGAGTCGGGCCCCCCGAGCTGTTGGAGTCGATAGACTAACTATGCTTCTAACCTAAATTGATAATCTGATTCTCACCTAGCTTGACTTTTGACCAAGCCAACTTGACCCTTGAACCGACCTTACCATGTGAATGCTCCTATATCCGTCACATCATAAGTCTTACCCTCATGTTTAATCGAAGGCGGCTTGAGTCTAACTGACTGGATTAGCCTGATTGCAACCCAACTGATGGTTTGCCCTTCAATAATGACATGATACCCTATTTTTCCTAGCTACACCTTGGTAATACATGAGGATGTCGTCATAAATGTGAATGATACGCGTGACGACGTATCTAGGTCATGATTGGCTATCTTGTCCTGCCGTTAATTTTGCTGAGCCAAGGTATAATACACATCGATGTCATGTCAAGAGATCGGTATGAGGCAACTATTTGGATTGAATGGATTCGAGTGTTCAATTTGATGGCTCAATGTGATAGCCAGCCTCTTCGACTTCTAGTCCAATGTTTGACATTTCATCCTTTGAATATATTAGGCCCGACAGAAAGGGGAATGTGGTCACCTTCTTAGTCATCGTTGTCTTCAAGCTCCCATAGCAGTTCCCTTGGCATCGCAAAGCTTCTCGTTTGTTGTAAGTCCTCCCACCATCTTGGTGCTCCAGTCCCTGTCGTTCTCCTTGCACTTGTTTTCCTTGACCTTTTTTCTTATTTTTTCTTCTACTCACGCTGTTTTCACCAGCCTTCCTTCTTTCTTCTTCTCTTCTCGTCCATTTTCCCTAGCCATTTTGCCAAGAAAAGGAAACCGAGAACCTTTCCACCCTTTGGTACACATCCATGGAGTCAGACTTTAACAGAGGGGGCTTGGATCAACTACGATTGCAATTTGAGATTGTAGTGGAGCATCGATTAGTAATCCCAAGTGCTATTGACTGACCTAGTCTTTAGCCAGTTGACTTCATAAGTTATTTTAAGGGTCAGCTGTTAGGCGGCCTTCTATTTCCATCTTGAGTTTATTTGTTGAGGTATCCTAATATTTCCACAACCCCCTTGAGTAACTAGCTCCCAACTAGTTCCGACTACTATGCGGAATAGTATCATACTTCGCATGTACTAAATACCCCTCATACCTCACAGCGTCTATATTTTTTACCCAAAGAAAATGACAGTCAAGGTCTTCTACTTCACAGTGAGACAATCTTAGCCCACCTATAGTGCAATAGCAGACCTTTTGTCTGGCCTCCAGTTTGCTGTCAAGCAGCTAATAAAGGAGGGTCTTCTCTTTCACTTCAGACTAAGCCCAATCAATGCCGCATTCCAATCATCCTTTGGTAAAAATTCTCCTATCATCACTTTATGTGATAACTAACTAAATATTTTCTTTTGTGTGCATCTTAAATAATGTTGAAGGCTTCCCTCAACGCTTTCTTGAAGTTGAATGAACCTAAGTTGGAGGTCAATTAGTTCTCTGAACAATGTGGTCATGAAGTCATGGGAGTTACCACAACCCTCCTCGTGCAGACAGTTCCCACTATTTGTATAATCTTCCTCTTCCGTGGGTTAAGGTTGATCAGTTTAACTAAGCTTTGGTTGACTAATGTTTGAGTTTTGATGTTTGCACAATATATGAAAAGAGGTCTAATAGGTCACGGTTGACCAGATATTTGGCAAGAATATGAAAGAGAAGTAAACTAGGTCATAGATGACTGGATACTTGTCTGAGAAGTCCTAATTCAAGGTTAGACAATAGAAAGCCCTAACTACGGTTAGGTAAAGAAAAGTTCAAGTGGATCAAGGATAATCACAAGTTGGCTAGGGTGAGAAGTCTACCGAGTAACTAGTCTTAACTGCGATTAAACAAAGGAAAGTCCAAGTGGGTTGATCCGGTCATAGCTGACGAGGCGGCGGTCTGGCAGTCACGGCAGAAGGGGATGACAAGTCGGCCCCAAAATCGTCGACCCCCCTGAGTAGGGCTCTATCAGCTCGATGGGCTTGGGCTCGGCCAGAAAGGTTCCGAACTCGGATGCAGAGCCCCTCTATCAGCTTGGCCCCTAGGGGCAAACCTTAACCAAAAGGCGACTCGGTCAAATAAGTGGGGGTGGGGGGACCTCACGGTTCCCTAGTAATATACGGGATCAGGGCTGGAGTGCTCAGAGTCGGCAATAAGATGCCCGAGCCCATAGCAATGTTCTTATCACGCCCCGAGACCAACGGAGCCGCTGATCCAATATAAAATCGGACAGCATCTCCCTTGTTCGGCAGACAATTTACACATACACACAAACACCCACGCAGTATAAATGGCCTCTAACCTCAAAATAGATATATATCATAATGAAGTAAAGACATCACAGTACGAAAAACCATAGAACTCACCTGAGCTGCCCCCATGGGAGGTACGCACAAAAACCACAACACAAAGTCCAACAGTGGACTCAAAAATACAATACCGCACGAATGAATCATAAATACTAGTCCACAATATATAAATGAACACAAGTATAGAACATGCTATAAAAAGAAAATGGAACACACGGAAGCACCCATCAAATGGAGTCGTGGGGACCCGAGACTGGCAACTGGGCTCCTCCGACGATCTATCAACCTAAAAAAAATATTGTGATGGGTGGTGAGTCCAAGTGAACGCTGAAGGTATGGAGAAATATATGCATGACAGAAAAAGTAGCTGAATAAGTTATACAGAAACAACAGGATACAGTCTAACAGGTTATCAGAATATGCATAACTAAAAGTAACAAATAACTGTACATACCAGAAATCAGCCTATCTGATTATAAAAAAGGACTTGTATCATACGAGCAAGTGCAGAGTCATCAAACCACACAAATGGTATATCCTGTATGTGCATGTCAAACATATGCAATAAATAAATGCAGCAATGACAATCAAATGCATAATACATCATATGCACATGATGCAATGACATGGTCATCCCTAACACCAGTCCAGCCACCGAGGCATGTCATATGTGTCGATCGAGTGGGTAGAGTTGTGACACTGTATGCACTCTGCCATCACTGCTCCTGAGTGACTGAGTGGACAGGATGCTAGTGGAGCTCTCGCTCCGCCCATGTATATATGGGGGAGATATCTCTCTCATTTCTTTGGTCTATGGGAAGACAAGGGATCCTAGCCTGCTACCACGTTCTGAAACCACTACCCATGAGCGGTAGAGCAGAGTAGTATAGAGCAAATGCACACACCCAATGGTATCCACTAAACCATGAGTAGCCATGTGTGCATATCATGTACCAGGAGACAGACTCATACCACAAGAGAGCCGATGGTCACCGTCATGCAACAATGCAGCCATGGTGCATGACTCTAACACATGCAACCCCTACCAGGTCGTCAACACATAACTCAACCTCAAATGTACAAGTCGAAAACATGTCACATAACCCAATCATCATACATCTAGATACACATGCAAGTATAATAAAATCAAATCAATGTAATCCATACAGTGGCATGCTATCCTATATCCATATACTCATGCTCATACTGATGTTATACAGAATCAAAAACAATAAACGAGATTGTATAGAAGGAAACCTAGATCATATCCAAGATCAAACATAAGTATCAAGCAGAATAACAAACGGTAGCAGATAAAGGTAAATAACAACTACTGCATAAATAACAAATATCATGCATAAGGTAAAGTGGAACTATAGATACAAGCAAGAAGTACCCGCATCCAAATAGAAGAATTTGTATCAAATACGAGAAGAGATCCACTCGCCAACAATCAGCAACAATAATCCAAATCAAGTCTCTGTATCAAGGACATATTTAATTAGCTATTACACAGAAATGGTAACTAGCTAATAAATCTCTAAACCATACTAGGGTTAACCTAATCGTGCCCTATTCAACCATAATAGGGTTAACCTAATCGTGCCCTTTTCATTTAATTACCTCTGATTAAATGAATAATTCCTAATTACCTCACGTAATTATGATTAGGTTAGAAGGTAGGGTTAAACTCGAACATTGTCCAAGAAATCACCCTTGGATCCCATACCTATCAAACTTACCCACTCGAGTGGCACACAGTAGAGATAATGAGAATTCAAGAGTTAAGCCATGATCTACAACTAATCCTACATTCACAGTTCATATCCGAATCACCTACAAGGTCCAAGAACAAGGCTATAAAACCAAATACTAGAACAGGACCACTCCCAAACCGAGGTTACAACACGATTGAAACATTAATGATCTAAACCCCTCTCCAATTCAACCTCCACCTTATTCAGTACACCAAAACAGAACACAGCAGAAACCCTACTACAACTAGCTCCAAAACCAGGCAACAATTAGAGCATTATCAACTAAGAACATATCTCAATTTCAATTTAGACAACATCAACTGATCTCTAACACTGAAACTAGCCAAAATCCCATGCATACCTTGCCTAGGATGATCACTGGCAGGGAGACACAACTCAACTCAGTTTCTGGCGAGATCATCCATTGAAGAACAAATACCATGCGACCCTGGATCCAGATCTGACCTCCAACCAACTAGGTATCTGAAGGAGAGCTGGGATTTGAAAGAAAACAAGTTTCAGCAAGAATGATAACAAGTCTCGCAGCCACCCCGATCTGAAATCGTCCATCCACCACCAAATCCAAGGGAAAGATACCATACCTAAGATGGGTCCCTAGAAAGCGATGAGTCGCCGATGGCTAGGTCATCAACCGCCCCCCATGACCTTTCCTGATCCGCCGCGTCGCAAGGAAGAATGCCCCAAATCAAATGGAGATTGAAGGAGCACCGAGGCCGCCCTAGATCAAGAAGGAGATGAAGATCTTGAAGGGTGTGTGGGGAGAAGAAGAAGATGAAGGTCGGCGCTGACTCTGTGATGGTTGCGATCGAGTAGAGAAAGGGGGAGGAGGAAATGAGTCGGCTCTCGGCAGAGATCGGTGAGGAGAAGGGGATTTAAGGGTGGTATATTTGCAGTTTGCCCCTTCCTCTTCGTACAATTCCATAACGCCACACGTGTGACAATCCGTCGACCAAGGATATCCCTAACACCGCTCATGTCAAGAATCGCAGGGATCTCGCCGATTTAGTACGACCACTGACAAGCAAAGTGAATAAGACGATATCGTACCACGGAGCCGCCAGGGAATCCCGAAGATCATTGCGTTCGTCTGCCGACCACTACTGACCCCTGGCTTTGTCGTCGTATAGGAAAATTCCTGTGGCAAAACTGGTTAGCTTTCCCTGGCTATATATATGACCCTCACTATCCCACACACAGGTATGAAAATCTACCACATCCACAGTGTCTTCATTGGCTACTATTTTTCTTCACTAGGATTCTGACTTGACCGTCGGAGGGATTTTGCTGGGGACTTTCCCGGTGGGTTACTAACGGTCTCTGTTTGCAGGTCTGAGCTACTCGCCTTTCAACGTACCCGACCCAGCCACGCATAAGCGGCGTGCAGTCTTCCTCAGTCAACAAGTTGGTCTTCGTCATCAAGTGGAAGTCCAGCTCGCTCAACGATAGAATAAAATTTGACACTAAAAGGAGGGCTCTATCACCTGATCGAAAGTCGAAGATGGACAACTCCAACAAGATGACGGTCACCATCACACCTGAGAAATATGAGCTCCTGATGGCTACTCGAGCTCAAAGGCTAACCCCATAACAGTGGTAGAGCGGCAACTGTAGGAACGTTTAGAATCGATAGAGGGAGGGGTGAATATCGATAAAATCTTTTTCAAAAAAATAAGAGTAATAAGCAGCGGAAAAATTGCAAGACAATGCTAATTCGATTTTGTTTTACTTGGTTCGGAGTCTAGATCGGCTCCTACTCCAAGGCCCACGGTCCTTGACCGTTTACATTGGGCAATTCTATATTTCGCAAAAGTATTACAAAGTTAAAGTTCGAATACAGAATTTAAATATAACAATTAATTAAAAATTATATCGACGACCGGAGAAGATTCAAAGATCGGAGCCGCGAGTTGACGTTGGCGCTTGAGACTTGAGCACGGAGCATTTAGAGCAGAGCGCTTGAATGAATCTGTTGGAAGCAGTTGTCTCTGGAAGCAAGGGGGTGAACCCCTATTTATACAACATGCTTGGGTGCCTGTGTTGAAGGGGGCACCTGACACGTGGCCTGTTCTGTGCAAATCCTCATCTGTAGACTTGGCCAGCGCTTATCCCTTCAACTGGGGCGCCTGAGTTAACTGGGGTGCCTGTATCAACATAGGCGCCTCATTTGCTGACGTGGAGGCTTTGCTTCGAGACTGCTTTGGAACACCCCTCATCTGGGGCGCCTGTCACCATACAGGCGCCTAACTCCATTCAGGCGTCTGGGAAGTAGAACACTTTAACCTTTGTTCCTGCAACCAGGGTTAGTTCGAAAACACAAATAATATATATGTTAAGTCAAGTTAAAAGCCTAAGCTGTCTTGGTTCTGACTTTGGGCTTCCAAAATAGAATCCTAGGTCGAACCGACGCCTAGTTTTCCCTTCAACAGGGAACGCGTCCTCGCCTACTCCTCTCAGGAGAGTTTACCTTTTTGCTAATCGGCTCCTCCGGTTTGACTTTTGCCCAATCCTCCGGTTCAGGTCTTCGTGCCCAGTCCGAGACCAGGACTTATTGCCCAACCCCTAGTCAAGTCTTCGGTGCCCAACCCTCGGCCAGGACTTATTGCCTAATTCCTAGAATCAGGACTTCGTGCTCAATCCGCGACCAGGACTTATTGTCCAACCCTATGTCAGGACTTAGGCGCCTAGCCCTCGGCCAAGACTTATTGCCCAATTCCTTGAATCAGGACTTCGTGCCTAGTTTACCTAGGACTTTCCCTGCGCACTTCAACAAGTTCATTAGATCACAAGAACACCTTAACTTATGAATCCTTTGTCATTATCAAAACACATGTTCTATCTTGGTGCTTCCGACACCAACAATCTTCCCCTTTTTGATTTATGGCAACCAGGTTCGAAAAGTTAAGTTTAAACCATATAAAGAAGATTTATATAAGAAGAACATGTTAATTCTAAGAAAACCACTTTTTGAAAAAAAAATATTTACTAAGCTCCCCCAGAAATAGAAATTCTTCCCCTGAAGTTTTCAATGATATGTAATTTTTCAAAAAGACTAAGTGTTTGAATTTTGACCAAGTGTTTTGCAAGACAAAACAAAGCATTTGCACATTTACAGAGATTTTCCACTTAAAAAAACTTTTGTGCACTTGAAAAAAAAATCTTATTGCAAAAAACATTTGCACTTAGAAAAATTTGCATTTAGAAAAGTTTTTCACTTAGAAAAGATTTTCATTTAAAAAATTTTGTGCACTTAAAAAAATATTTTACTTAGAAAAATTTTGTGCACTTAAAAAATTACTTAGAAAAATTTTGTGCAAAAGAAAATTTTACTTAGAAAAAATTTTTGTGCAAAAGCAAGTTTTACTTAGAAAAAAATTTTTGTGCACTCAAAAAAATATTTTATTTAGAAAAATTTTGTTCAGAAAGATTTTGTGTACTAAAACCTTTTTGAAAACAAATCTGCACTTGAATCTTTAACTTTAACTTTACTTTTTGAAAAAAAATGAAAAATTTTTACTCTTTTCTTTTCTCTCTCCCCCTTTGCCATATATCAAAAAAAAATTGATAGAAAAGCAATTGTAAATCAATTTCGAATCAGAGCCACAAAGCCATTTAACACAATTTTAAATACGTATTGAACTAACTCTAGTGAGCCCAAGCAATAAAAATCAAACCAATTAAACTGAACTTGTTCGGGTCCTGTCTATTCCAGTTAGCTACTTACTAACTGTTATACAACAGCAGCTTTCACTAGGGTTGTCAAGTTAAGTGATCTGATCAAGTTAGATTTTCTAAGCTTGAACACTTAACTTGATTGTGTTCAATTCTATTTATCGCTCCAACTGCTCTAGATGCACTGACTTAAAGCATCTTGAGTCAAGGCATAGATCTAAGTATCTCAACGCAGTCTAGGTTATCAATCAAAGTGTCCTAAAGTGCTTGTGAGATGCTGACTTGTAGATCTGTAGGTGCATGCAATTCTAGGGTTAAAGCCTAGGCTAAGTCCATTTGCGTAGAAAACCCTAGTTTTAAAGGGGGTAATTTTTTGAAAAATCTGAGTCGAAAAATAATTTTAAATTTCAAGACTTAATAAAAGAAATAATTTTTCAAAAAAATATAAAAAAATTTACAAATATAAAAGATTTTTTAAAAAAATTAGAGCAGTCCTATTCTACTAAGCACAACCCTAACTGCCTTCTTAGTAAGCTAAACTCAGACTCAAGTAAGGGTTTGGTAAAGATGTCAGCTAAATTAGATTTTGAGTCCACATGCATAAGTACAATTTCGCCCTTGGCTATGTGATCCCTAACAAAATGATGTTTTACTTCAATGTGTTTGGTTCGGGAGTGATGAATTGGATTTTTAGTAAGATTTATTGAGCTTATGTTGTCAATGAACACTTTGTTTGGGCATAGTCTAGCTGGAAATCCTTAAGAGTGTGCATCATCCATAAAAGTTGTGCTACATACTCTCCTAGGGCAACATATTCTTCTTCATTTGTGGATAAGACTACACAATGTTGCTTTCTATTGCACCAGCTGACTAGACTGTGTCCTAATAATTGACAACTTCCACTTGTACTCTTTCTATCTAGTTTGCAACTGGCATAGTCAGAGTCAGAGTATGTTAATAATTCAAAATTGGAAGTCCTAGGATTCCAAATACCTACATTTAGGGTACCCTTAATGTACCTTAGGATTCTTTTTAGTGCTGCTAGGTGAAATTCCTTAGCACAGGTTTGGTATCAAGCGCACATTCCTACAGCGAACAAAATGTCAGGTCTGCTTGCAGTTAAGTACAATAAGCTACCAATCATACTTCTATATAGCTTTAGGTCAATTGGTTTACCTTCAGGGTCATTATCTATTTTGACATTTGTGGCCATGGGAGTACTTAAGCTTTTAGAGTTTTCCATTTTGAATTTCTTAATTAACTCTTTTGCATATTTGGATTGATGAACATAGTTGCCATCCCTGGTTTATTTTATTTGGAGATCTAAGAAAAAGTTTAGCTCACCTACCAAACTCATTTCAAACTCACTCTCCATAATTTTGACAAATTCTTTTAAGAAGTTGGAATTTGTTGACCCAAATATTATATCATCTACGTATATTTGAGCTATAAATATGTCTTTTCTAATGTTTTAATAAATAATGTTGAGTCAATTTGACCTTGGTTAAATTCCTTAGAAATCAAATAGGTTGATAGTCTTTCGTACCAGACCCTAGGTGCTTGTTTCAACCCATAAAAAGCCTCCCTAAGTTTGAACACATATTCAGGTTTGTCTAAGTCCTCAAATCCTGGGAGCTGCCCTACGTATACTTCCTCTTTAATGAACCCATTAAGAAAGGCAGACTTGACATCCATTTGGTATAGTTTAAACCCTCTATGGGTTGCAAAAGCTAATAACATTCTAATTGATTCAAGTCTGGCTACGGGGGCATAGGTGTCATCATAATCTAACCCTTCAACTTGACTAAACCCTTTAGCTACTAAGCGGACCTTGTTTCTCACAATCTCCCCTTGGTCATTTAGTTTGTTTCTAAATACCCACTTAGTGTCTATAACTGACTTACCCTCAGATTTAGGTACTAAGTCTCAGACTTGGTTTCTCTCAAATTGGCCTAGTTCTTCTTGCATTGCTATGATCCAATCTGGGTTAGGTAGGGCTTCTTCTATAATCTTAGGTTTTATTTTTGAAATTAGAGCAATTTGACTAAGATTTCTGTTAGAAGACCTTGTTTTGACTCCTAAGGTTGGATCACCCAAGATTTGGTCAGATGGATGATTGAGTCTGGGTTTCTTCGTTCTCCTAGAACTAGGTTCAGCCACAGGTCCGGTTGGTAGGTTTGGTTCAGTGATCGGTTCAACTACTTGGGTTGGATCAGCTATTGGTTCAGTTGATGCCTCAGTAGTTGGTTCAATTGATAGTTCAGTTAATGATTCAATTAATGGTTCAATATCTTCTTGATCTAGATTTGAGTTGTTTAAGTTTTGATTGTCAATAGGTTTTGTTTCAATTTCTTCATCAAATATTAAGTTGGTGGTTTCTTCATTTTATGGGTTTGCCTATTGTAAACCCTATAGGCTCTACTTGTTGTTGAATACCCTAAAAAGATTCCTGAGGTTGATTTTGATTGAAACTTACCTAGGTAATCCTTAGTGTTCAAAATATGGACTTTGCACCCAAAAACCTTTAAGTAATATAGATTTGGTGATCTATAATAATAAATTTCATAGAGTATCTTGTTGTGTCTTCTATTAATTAAGACCCTATTTTGTATATAACAAGCTGTATTTACCGCTTCTGTCCAAAATTAATTGTTTAGGTTGTATTCATTGAGCATGGTTGTAGCAGCTTCCTGAAGGGTTCTATTATTTCTCTCAACTATTCCATTTTGTTGGGGAGTTTTAGGACATGAAAACTCATGGGTGTACCCATTAATTTTACAAAATTCCTCAAATTTTTAATTTTCAAACTCTCCCCCATGATCACTCCTAAGTCTTTTAATTTTTGTGTCATTTTATTTTTTCTATCATTTTGCATAAATTATTAAATGAGTTAAATGTTTCATCTTTAGTTTTTAAGAACCTAACCCAGGTTAATCTAAAGTAATCATCAATGATTACTATGCAGTACCGATTCCCGCTTAGTGACTTGGGTCCATGTGAATCAAATAGGTCTAGGTGTAGGAGCTCAAGTGTGGCTTGGGTTAAGTCTGACTGGGTTGGTTTATGGGTTGACTTGGTTTGTTTACCTTGTTGACATGAATTACAGATGGTATTTTCAAAGTTTTTAATCTTAGGTATACCTTTACCAATCTAAGTTGAGTTATTTTTGAAATTAGTTTAGTATGGGTGTGGCCTAGTCTTCTATGCCAAAGATTGGTTTCTTCTAATTGAGTTAGAAAACATTTAGGCACTACGGGTAGATTGATTGTGTAAACGTTGTTTTTCCTACTACCCTTAAGTGTTATCTCTGAGTCTTGTAGATTCCTAATCAGGAAGTCAGAGTTGGTGAAAGTGACAATATAGCCAATATCATAGAGTTGGCTAATGCTAAGCAAATTAAATTTAAAATTTTCAACCAATAACACCCTTTTAATAATAAAATCTGAATTAAGTTCAATGTTACTGTAACACTCGCCTTTCCAACCCTACGGTGTGGGCGGAAAGCGGCGTTACGCTAACATACATATATGCAAATGGAGATCTTAATGCAGCGGAATAATTTTAAACTTTATACATGTGCGTTTAAACCATGCAACTAACACTTGAATCATGTAAACATGTCTTAACTATCATTCTTAAACATGGTTACTTGGTATAAACTTAGCATTGTCATAGCATAAAAAGAATAAGACATAATATGTGAGACATAATATTCTTGAACATGCTTGCATTAAACATAACTTACCCTACTATCAAGCTTAAAGCCAACATAAAGTATAGCATGGAACTAAAGTTAACAATGCAAAACATAAGAAGTTGTTCTTTGGGAAAACCATCATAAAGTCTAGCATGAAACTAAAGTTGAAAGGTGACAATGCAAACATGAGACATATGACAATTATGAGTAATAGGATCTTTTCTTTTTCTTTTGTCATGTCACTGCCACACACACACACTTGCCCTCCTGCTGCTTCCCTTAGCTTAGTATCCTCTTGCTTGATCTGCGGTATAAGAAAGTAAAACTATAAGCACATAGGCTTAGTAAGACCATTTCCTACTAACTAAAACATACGTAACATATAGTCAATGGAAAGACATAACATTGAGAGTGTAACATAAAACAAAAGCATATCATGAGAAGGTATTCATAAAGCATTTAACATGAAGAAGCATATAGATGTACATAAAAAAATACATAATCATATGGAAGTGATTAACATGTAATGAAAGTGCATAGAGCTCATGGCATAAAAAGTACTTGACATAAATATAAGCATATGAAATACTTGACATGACATAGTTCTTGACATAACATAAACATATGACATACTGGACATGGCATGGTTCTTGACATAAACATAGGCATAGATGTATAACATGAATGAATGCATGAGTTAAATGCACATAACATAAGGATGCTTATTTGAAAATCATATTTATAAATACTTGAACATAAATCATAACATCATGGGGGGCCCCGGTTTGTACCACATACATACATTCATCATTTGCGCGCATCCCTAAGTAAATGTGAGGTAGCTAGCCTCGACCTACTAGGGTACTAGGTTACCTTCAACCTAGGGACAGCTGCGGTAGTCCATCACTGAGGCTTTCATGAGGAGCCCATCCCTGTTGGACAGCTGTGGTAGTCCCAGAACCGGGGACAGCTGCGGTAGTCCCACACCGAGGCTTTCATGAGGAGCCCATCCCTTGGACCTTACTTGGGTCCGGTACAAGGCCATCCATAAAGTAAAATAGCTTCACATGCTTCTTTTTACATCATTCATAAAACTTACATAGCATATTTAAAGACATAACATGATCTTAGTACATGAAGCATGGTATAAGGTATACTTAGCATTTCATCATTCATAGTTCATGCATAACATCATAATGCCTTAAAGGCATGAACATCATCATCATTCATAAGGTATGTCATGCACACATCATTATGCCTTAAAGACATGAACATCATCTTCATTCATAAGGCATGACATACATACTTAATTATGCATTAAGGCATAAACATCATCTTAGTTCATAAAGCTTGCATGATCATGGTACATAAGGTAAACATGCATTACATACATGACACATATCACATAACATACATGATCATGGTATCTATCATAAATCATGCATGGGTAGGATCCATATGAACATGATACATACTACATAGGTTCATGACATTCAACATAAAACATGCATAGGTCTACATAACCCTAATATACATATGTTCAAGGCATTTAACCTAATGCATGCACAATTCTACATAAACATGATACATACTTCATAACACGTGTTCATGGTATATGGTTTAAAATATCCATAAATAAAACCTACTAAAACATGGCACGTAATATAAGCATACAAGGTCATGATGCATAGCACATAAAGTTAGGGTTTTAGGTAACATAAAATTCATACAACATGCTTGAACATATATATACATCATAATAAGCCATAAACAAGTATACTTGAAACCTTAAACTAACCCAAACCCTAAAATTGAAGCTTGGCTGAAGCCCTAGAAGATGGAAGTCCCATTATTCAAGTGACATGTGAGGTACCATAATTAACATAACACCCATACAATACATACAATGCCCTAGGAAGCCATTAGAATACATGATTGGGGCTAACCCTAATTCCTAGCCCTAAACCTTGTCTTGGCCGAAACCCTAGAAGGGTATTAAGTCCATGGAAAATTCATATAATTTCCAATTAACATCCATTATATCATAGGGAATCATAATAAGCATGCTTGGAGGGTTAGATTTAATGCTAACCATGAAAGGGAAGAGGTGGCCGAAACTTGTGGGGTCTTAGGGTGCTACAAAAATTCCACAACTCATAATTTATTCTTTATTTATCATGAGAAAGCATTAGGAATCATAAGTGAGGTTTCTTGGATGGCTAGAGAGGGGGGGGGGGGGGTGAATATAGCCAGACACAAACTTCTTTCGGTTTAGGGTTTCTCTGCACTTCACGGTTAGTAGCATAGCAGCGGAAACAATAGAAACAGAGAAGTGCAGAAATGCAGAAAATGAAAACAAACTAAAACAACTAACAAGATCGCTAACAAGGAGGGTTTATAAGGTTCGGGGATAACTTGCCCCTACTCCTTGGCGTGCCCTTAAGGTGGGCGATCCCTTGATCGTCGGCAGATCAAGCCCCGGTGAACACCGGAGAAAATGCAACCTCCTTCTCGGTGGAGTAACCTCTCCACAGCGTTTCAACAAGGATAGAGTTTTAACCACAATGAAACACAAGAAAGATCTTACTTAACACTTAGCACAGGCAAGAACACAAGCAGCGCTTCACTTGAACTCCACCCAGCGACGATCTCACGCAAGAACTCCCTTCTTCGTGTCTTCTCACTGTTGGACTCACCAATCCTCTTGTTTCTTCCTCCAAGTGCTCAAGTAAGGGATGGTTACTTCAGAGATTACAGTTGCTTGCTCAAGATGATGAAATTACAGAACGCACAAGTAAAGTGTGGAGAACACAATCGCGTAGCAAGAACTCAAGCTAGAAGTCACTTCCCAGAACTCTTTTCTGCTCTTCTCCGCTCCGCTCCTTTTGTTTCTCCACTGAACGCCAGGCGACACCATCTCACTGCAGCCTCCAGCTGCTCACCTGCCAACGTCAGCTACCACTGAGCTCTCCCTGGACTCCCTGAGCTTCCCTCAGCCAAGCTCCAGTCAGCAGCTCCAGTCTGCAGCTCCAGCCGTTGCAACCTGAGATGGCAAATGGACAAACCTGCTCCAAGGAAAGGCCTCCATTGACTCTCCTTGAGTGTTTGAATCCTTCCCTATCACCTGCAGCTCAATCAGAGTATTAGCACAGCATATCAAGCAGCAAATCGAGTATCAGAGGTTAAGCGTAGAGAATCGGATACGTTCAGACGCGATCAGAGCGTCTGACAATGCATTTTGAATTAAAGTGATCGGTCACCGGACCGATCCCGGGCTTGTGGGTCGGTCATTAGACCGATCCATCGCTTTGCTGGGACTCCCAGCTCTCGCGGTGACACAAGCTTGATCGGTCACCAGACCGATCAGAGTGAAGCCTGATCGGTTACCAGACCGATAACCGATCAGGTAGCTCCCTGACCGATCAGGCTCAAGCCTGATCAGTCCACTTCTGAGTGAACAGTAACCGCGCAAATCAGATCCTAAGTCGTGGATCGGTCACCATACCGTTCAAGAGCTGATCAGCGGGGGAACTCAACTCACTGTGTGCTCCCTGATCGATCACCAGATCGATCAGGAGCAAGGCATTGAGTGAACTGCCTGCTCCCTGATCGGTCACCGGACCGATTAGAAGCCAAGTAGTGAGGCAACTGCCAGCTCCCTGATCAGTCACCAGACCGATCAGGAGCCGCACAGTAGGTTCCCAACCTCACTGTGTGCTCCATGATCGGTCACCAGACCGATCAGTCATCGCTAGATCGGTCACCGGACCGATCCACGAAGGAGCAGCGTGCCAACTTCCCTGATCGGTCACCAGACCGAACCAGGGACTCAAACCTAGCCGTCCAAGCTAGAGTTTCATCCAACCTAGCCCTCCAAGCTAGGACTTTTCACCTAACCCTCTAAGTTGGGAATTTTCACCTAAACCTCCAAGTTAGGACTTTTCACCTAGCCCTCCAAGCTAGGACTTTTCAGCCAACCCTTCCGAATTAGGACTTTTCCATACCTAGCCCTCCAAGCTAGGACCTGACCCTCCAAGCCAGGACTTTTTCACCTAACCCTCCAGTTGGGACTTTTCACCTAACCCTCCAAGTTGGGACTTTTCACCTAGCCCTCCAAGCTAGGACTTTTCACCCAACCTTCCGAGTTATGACTTTTCCAGACCTGGCCCTCCAAGCTAGGACCTGACCCTCCAAGCCAGGACTTTTTCACCTAACCCTCCAGTTGGGACTTTTCACCTAACCCTCCAAGTTAGGACTTTTCACCTAGCCCTCCAAGCTAGGACTTTTCACCCAACCTTCCGAGTTAGGACTTTTCATACCATGCCTAATCCCTGATCAGGACTTAATCATAATCATAATCATCAACCTAAACTAAAATCGGTGTCAACACCAAAACAACAATCAGGGTCAGACTGCATCAACAATCTCTCCCTTTTTGTTGTTTGACAACCCGATTTTAAGTTTAGGGATTCTCAATCAATTTTCTCAAATTCCATAATCATAGGGGAATTAGGATCCTCCCCCTACAACATGATCATCCTAAACTTAACCAACCACACTCTCCCCCTTTGTCGAACATCGAAAAGGGTCTAGAAAGGTTGTTAAGTTTAATCATACTCCCCCTCAACCCTAGGGGTATCCCAAAACAACAAGGTATGATAATTTTGATGACATATGAAACATATGACAAAGATAAGAATGGCAAAACAAGCATATGTATCATATGGAATTGGAGCAAAGCAAATCAGATAATAAGGCATACACACAGATAGTAATCATGTGAACACACATATATGCCAACAATCAAATCATGGTAAGGCAAATATGAAATACATGCAAAATATCAGATGCATCATATCGCATCAAAGTCAAGACACCTCCGAAAAAAACTGAACACAACCAAATATGACACACATCATAACAGTCAAAGTCATCAATCCTCCGCGGGGTCATCGTCTGAAGAATCAGCAATATATATAACATCCCCTGGTGGAGGGCTGCTGGAGGTCGCACCACCAGGAAATGTATGATGGTACCACTCCTCGTACCATGTCTCCTGTAGTGAGCAGATCCCAGACACGTGGATGCTAGAGCGTCTAGTCGGCGATCGAAGGATCGAACTCTGAGCTGACCTCCTGCTGCCAGAGCTCGGAGATATGTAGCTCGCGCTGCATCAACTGCTCTAGCTCGCTACCTGCCAGCGTAGGTCAGGAGCCCACTCATCGTAATCCTCAGCAACAGTGGGCCGCTCCTGATCATGGGCTGCTCCAGGTAACTCCCCCTCACGTCTCCGATCCTTCCATCTCAGCCCCTGTGGTCCGACAACAATGCCAGACTGCCCCAACATGCGACGATCAAGTCGGCAGTCCTAGCGCACCATGGGTACAATGCGACCCTGTGAAACGTCGATACCTACGGACTGCAGCCAGGCAGTGATGATGTGGCCAAACGGCATGTAGACTGTCTGACCGTACCTCTGACTGTGGACGATGATGGAGAAGTAGATGGAAGTCACTGGGTCAAAGTCTAACTGCTGATGCATCCCGTAGAGCATCAAGCAGTGGAAGGAGTGAATTTTATCTAGATGTTTCGAAGTAGTCGGGAGGAAACAGTTAGTGATGATCTTAAACAAAACATAGTCTATAGGGGAAAGGCGGAGAGCAGGAAATGTGGGAAAACCACGGGCGCGCTCATCGGAACCCCTTGGCCTGGGATGGCCTAGAAAATACTCATAGATGGAGTCAGGAGTGACTCCAGCAAAGGGAACCGGAAGAGGATCAGGAAGATAGGGGTAGAGTGAGAAGTTGTTATCGGAACGACGGCAACCAAGAAATGTAGTGAAAGCTGATAGAGTAAAATCAAGATCGACACTGGCGACACGGGTCCTCCACCTCGTGCCCTCACCACTGACCATGTTATTATAGAATTCAGAGACCAAATCAAAGTTGATTGGCCTTTCAAGAAAAAGAATGGATTGAAGTTCATAGCGTTCGATGATTTGTCGTACTGTTGGACAATGTTCATAGATGAAGGTTTGGTCGACAGTCTGACATGGCATGAGTTTGAAGTTATGCCATTGGAAGTCTAGAGCATAATGAATGTTTTGAAATCTAGTATGTGGAGGTGGAGGAGGTCTCGAAGGAGGTGTAGATGATGAAGGGCCTTTGCCCTTTGAGCTTTCCTCCACGGGTTCTTTTCCCTTGGAAGATCTTCTAATGGATTGATAGAATTGATCATTGCAACAATTTAATCACAGAAAGGGAATCATGACACAAATTGAAAGATCAGAAGATCAATATGAGAATTGGTCTTAGAATAGAATAATCAAGTGTACATGAAGCATTGATCAAATGAGATGGCAAGGAAGGGTCACGGCAGAAGCATAGGGTTACGGCACATCATTAAAACACCAAAATAAACACCATGGTTAGCACAAATACATACACTATGAACTGATCTACAAGAAAAACTAAACCAAAAACTCACTTCGGTGCCATTGATGTTGATTTGAGAGGATCTTGAAGGCTGGAAGAAGAGCTCGCGCAGGAGAAGGTTCTCGACGCAAGAGATGAGCTCAAGACCTTGAGCAAGAAAGAACTTGCAGAAAACAGGGAAGAGCTTGCAGGATCGCACTCTCAGGATCGCACACGCACAGCAAGAGGAAGGAAGAGATCTCACGCGCAAGGAAGAAGGAGAGGGGGTTTTCGGCGCTGAAGGGTTTTGGTCGGCTAGGGCTTGGAAAGGGAAGAAAATCCGTGATTAAACCGGTTGGTGGATCGGTCCACCAACCAACCTTTAATGCGGTTGAACGGATCACCGTTCGATCTGGTAGCGCCCAGACCGATCAGGCTCCGGCCTGATCGGACTGGCCTGATCCTGATCGGTCGGGTGACCGATCAGGCAGGCTCCTGATCGATCGGCTGATCGATCAGGAAGCGAACAGTAGGGTTCGGAGAGTGGTCTGTGAGCCCCTGATCGGTCTGTGGACCGATCACCACGGGGTGCCAGATCGGTCCGGGGACCGATCCAGGCTAGCACAGAATGTTTGGACAAAATCTCGCAAAGTCCCTCTGATCGGTCTGTGGACCAATCACCACAGGAGAGAGCCAGATCGGTCCGGGGACCGATCAGCCATACCCCTGATCGGTCCAGTGACCGATCAGGGTTCCTGATACTCCCTGATACGATCTGAAACTTTCAGTTTCAGACTTTCACACGATTTTTGAAGGAATCTGATGAAGAATATCGATCTTGGAAGTGATTCCTTGACTATAATTGATCCCTGAACAAGGATCAAAGGTCCTTATAGGTTTAACAATCACTTTGCTCCACCCAAGTGGAGTCAAACTCAATCAACAATCATTCAATCAATTTCAACCAAGATTGTGCCAAATTCAAGTCTCCAATCAAGTTTCCTTGATTGGAATGTCCAAGTATGATCATGGAGCCAAATACACATATGTTATGCATTGGTTTTCCCCATACTTGGTCACCGAAGTGATTTTTATCTCGTCAACTTAATTTCTCAAGGGATGCATTGACATTTTGAGAAATTGAGTTGATCCTAGCATCTCACCCCATATCTGGCAAGCAAAAACGTTTTGGTAAGCATTATAGTTTCTGTGAGATGTCCCCAAAGTTACCCAATTGTATCTCAACAATTTCGAAATGATCACAAGGGTTTTGGATGCTTTTTGATCCTATGAGGCGCGACACATTCCCAACCCCTTCTCCAGAAACTAAACTCATTTTCGGGGAGTGGTTTAGTGAAAATGTCAGCTAGATTTGATTTGGACTCTACATGTGAGAGTACAATATCTCCTCTAGCAACATGATCTCTAATGAAGTGGTGACGCACTTCAATATGTTTAGTCCTAGAGTGATGGACTGGATTCTTGGTTAGGTTAATTATGCTAATGTTGTCACACAACACTTGCACACCTTTGTATCTTAATCCATAGTCCTCTAAAGTATGTATCATCCACAACAATTGTGATACGCTCTCTCCCATGGCGGTATATTCTGCCTCGGTCATGGAGAGAGCAACACAATGTTGCTTCCGACTTGACCAACTAACTAGAGATGATCCTAAGAATTGGCAGCCCCCACTTGTACTTTTCCGATCCAACTTACATCCAGTGTAGTCGGAATCGATATAGCCAATTAGATCAAATAATTCGGTACGGGGGTACCAAAGACCAACTCCAATTGTGCCTTTAAGATTTCTCAAAATCCTCTTAACAGTGATTAAGTGAGATTCCTTGGCACAAACATGATACCTAGCGCACATACCCACAGCAAAAAGTATATTAGGTTGACTAGCTGTGAGGTATAGCAAACTACCTATCATGCTTTGATATTGAGTCAAATCAACAGGTTTACCACTCTCATCATTGTCTAATTTTGTGTTCGTAGCCATGGGAGTGGTTACCTCTTTTGAATCACTCATATTGAATTTTCAAAGCATTTCTTGTGTGTATTTCGATTGGTGCACATGGATACCATCGCGAGTTTGCTTGATTTCAAGTCCAAGGAAAAAAGTCAACTCTCCCACTAGACTCATTTCAAACTCACTCTCCATGTGTACAATGAACTCATTTAAATAGCCCTTGTTGTTTGAGCCACAAATTATGTCATCGACATAAACTTGGGCTACAAATATATTTTCACCATCTCTCCGTAGAAACAGTGTAGGGTCTATTTGGCCTCTAACAAAGCCTTTTTCAATTAAAAACGTCGACAACCGCTCATACCAAGCTCGGGGAGCTTGTTTAAGGCCATAAAGTGCCTTTTTGAGCTTAAACACGTGGTTTGGGAATTCAGTACTCTCAAACCCCGGAGGTTGTTCAACATAGACCTCTTCTCTAATCAAACCATTTAGAAAGGCCGATTTGACATCCATTTGATATAACTTGAAGCCTCGATGTGCTGCAAATGCAAGTATTAATCGGATGGACTCTAATCGTGCCATGGGAGCATAGGTCTCATCATAATCAAGGCCTTCAACTTGACTATAGCCCTTGGCTACTAAGCGTGCCTTGTTTCTTATGATTTCTCCCTTTTGGTTCAACTTGTTTTTGAAGACCCATTTGGTTCCAATAATGGTGGTCTTCTTAGGTCTAGGGACTAAGTCCCAAACTTGACTTCTTTAGAATTGACCTAGTTCATCTTGCATTGCAATGATCCAATCGGGATCATTTAATGCTTCATCAATTTTTCTAGGTTCAATTTCGGAAATTAGGGCAACTTCATTAGCCTCATTCCTAAAGAATGATCCAGTTCTAACCTCATGATGGATGTCTCCAATAATTTGGTCTTGGGGATGACTAGAGGCTAATCTAGTTTGCCTTGGTGTTGGTGGTGCTTCTTGAATGGATTCACTAGACACAAGCTCAGCCTCAGGATCCGGCTGATCTATAGGTTGTCTAGGCTCACCGTCATCAGACTCATCACCATCAACAACATTTGGACTCTCATTCAAACTTAGTCTCCTAAGTTCGAGCTGAACTCCTTCTACATTTTCTAATCGGTCATTTGATTTTGGAATTTCTTCAAACACCACATCAGAAGACTCTTCAACCAATCTAGATTTCTTGTTGTAGACTCGATAGGCTTTGGTAACGAGGGAGTACCCGACTAGTATTCCTTCATTAGCCTTTGCCGTGAACTTTCCAAGGTGATCCTTGGTATTTAGGATGAACACCTTACAACCAAACACCCTAAGGTGTTTAACCGTAGGTGGTTTTCCAAACCAAAGTTCATGGGGAGTCTTTCCTAAAAACCTATGGATGAGGACTCGATTTTGCACATAGCAAGCTGTGTTTACAGCTTCGGCCCACAAGTAACTCGGTAATAAGTACTCATTGAGCATGCTTCGTGCAGCTTCTTGTAGAACACGGTTCTTCCTCTCTACAACACCATTTTGTTGTGGTGTTCTAGGAGTGGAGAACTCATGTCTATACCCTCTATCTTGACAAAACTCTAAAAATCGTTGGTTTTGAAATTCACTTCCATGATCACTTCTAATTGTCTTAATAGTTGAAGATTTTTCATTTTCAACCCTTGTACAAAAAGAAATGAAAACATCTAAGGTTTGGTCCTTATATTTAAGAAAATAAGTCCATGTATATCTAGTAAAATCATCAATGATAACAAAGCAATATCTGCTTCCATTCAAGGATATGATAGTGCTACAATCAAAAAGATCCATATGAAGTAAATCTAATGCGGTAGATGTACTTACAGTGCTTTTACCTTAATGTGTAGATTTTGTTTGCTTACCCATTTGACATGCATCACAAATCTTTTCTTTCTCATACTTGATGCTAGGTAAGCCACGGACTAACCCCTTGTTGGCCAACTTCCGGATGTTCTTCATGTTCACGTGTGCTAGCCTCCGGTGTCAAAGGGTGGACTCCTCTTCTTTTGACATGAGACACTTAGCAGAAACATTAGTAGCACTTTTAAATGAAACTTGATAAATATTGTCTACTCTTGTTCCTACTAGTACTGTGTCCAAGGTGTCATGTTATCTAACTAGACATTGACTTGGTTGAAAATCAATTGTGTAACCCGTATCACACAATTGACTGACACTTAGGAGATTAAATGTCATCCCCTTGACTAGAAGGACATTTGAAATTCTAAGACATTCGGATATTTGAATGTCTCCTATTCCTATGACCTTAAGACTACCATTGTTACCAAATAAAACATTACCTCTACTTTTCTTTTGAAGTGTGGTAAACAATGATCTATCCCCGGTCATGTGTTTGGAGCACCCACTATCAATGAACCAAGTTGATATATGCTCCCCCTCAATCATAACCTCTTCATCATCCGAAGATGATGAAGCCGCGTTTGAGGAGTTGGAGGATTCATCACTTCTTTCTTGATCTCCAAGAGCCATGAGTGTCATATGCCGTGTGCTCTTCTCCTCCTTTTCTTCATCGAATGAACTTGATGAGGATTCATCCCAAGTGGCCTTCAAGGCCTTCTTCTTCTTCTTTGATTTCTCCTCTTTCTTCTTGGATTTCTCCTCCTTCTTCTTTAGCTTTGGGCATTCACTCTTGAAGTGTCCTTTCCTACCACACTCATAACAAGAAGCATTAGACTTATCAACTTTAGCTTCACTAGGGTTACCTTTACCCTTGAAGTGTCGACCCCTTCTCATCATCCTTCTCACAAAATTTGTCATCTCGGAGGAGGAAGACCCGCTGCCATCTTCCTCGGAATCAGATTCGGATTCGGATGAGGATGAAGATGAAGAGACTTTCTTCTCCTTCTTCTTCTCCTTCTTCTTCTTGTTGGATCTTTCCCCTGCAACTAAGGCAATCCCCTTCTCCTTGGGGCCTTTATTAGCCATTTCATGCAATTCCATTTCACAAAATAAATTATCTAATTTAACAATTGATAAGTCCTTGGAAACTTTGTAGGCATCCACCATGGATGACCACAAAGCATTCCTTGGAAATGCTTTCAACACATACCTCACAAGATCGCGATTCTCGACCTTTTCATTAATGGAATGAAGACCATTGAGGACTTCCTTGAACCGGCTATGTAGCTCACTTACGGTTTCATTCTCCTTCATAGTGAGATTTTGAAGTTGGTTGAGGAACAAGTCCCTCTTGGCGATTCTTGAATCTCGGGTGCCTCGTGAAGTTCGATGAGCTTGTTCCACAAGTCTTTTGCACTTGTGAATGGACCAACCATGATGAATTGGTCTTTGTTCATGCCGCATTGTAGGGTGATCACCGCCTTCACGTCGGCTTCACTCTTTCGAGTTTGTTCCGTTGTCCAATGCCATGATTCGAGTTTTTTACCTTCATCATCCTTTAGAGGGGTAAAACCCTCCTTCACCACGAACCAAGTGTTTATGTCCATCTTCAAGTAATACTCCATCTTCGATCTCCAATATTGGAAATCTGCGGCATCAAAGAAGGGAGGTCGGGTGGTGGAAAATCCTTCTCTCAAACCCATTGTAGATAGCTCTCGGTTGTTAATGCACTTGTTCAGAGCCCCAAGCTCTGATACCACTTGTTGGAACTTGGATGGCTAGAGAGGGGGGCTGAATATAGCCAGACACAAACTTCTTTCGGTTTAGGGTTTCTATGCACTTGACGGTTAGTAGCACAGCAGCGGAAACAATAGAAACAGAGAAGTGCAGAAATGCAGAAAACGAAAACAAACTAAAACAACTAACAAGATCGCTAACATGAAGGGTTTACAAGGTTTGGGGATAACTTGCCCTTACTCCTTGGCGTGCCCTTAAGGTGGACGATCCCTTGATCGTCGACAGATCAAGCCCGGGTGAACACCGGATAAAATGCAACCTCCTTCTCGGTGGAGTAACCTCTCCACAGCGTTTCAACAAGGATAGAGTTTTAAGCACAATGAAACACAAGAAAGATCTTACTTAGCACTTAGCACAGGCAAGAACACAAGCAGCGCTTCACTTGAACTCCACCCAGTGACGATCTCACGCAAGAACTCCCTTCTTCGTGTCTTCTCGCTGTTGGACTCACCAAGCGTCTTGTTTCTTCCTCCAAGTGCTCAAGTAAGGGTTGGTTGCTTCAAAGATTACAGTTGCTTGCTCAAGATGATGGAACAATAGATCGCACAAGCAAAGTGTGGAGAAAACAATCACGCAGCAAGAACTCAAGCCAGAAGTTGCTTCACCGAACCCTACTCTGCTCTTCTCCAATATGCTCCTTTTGTTTCTCCACTGAACGCCAGGTGACACCATCTCACTGTAGCCTCCAGCTGCTCACCTGCCAACGCCAGCTACCACTGAGCTCTCCCTGGACTCCCTGAGCTTCCCTCAGCCAAGCTCCAGTCAGCAGCTCCAGCCGTTGCAACCTGAGAAGGCAAATGGACAAACCTGCTCCAAGGAAAGGCCTCCATTGACTCTCCTTGAGTGTTTGAATCCTTCCCTGTCACCTGCAGCTCAATTAGAGTATTAGCACAGCATATCAAGCAGCAAATTGAGTATCAGAGGTTAAGCGCAGAGAATCAAATACGTTCAGACGCGATCAGAGCGTCTGACAATGCATTTTGAATTAAAGAGATCGGTCACAGGACTGATCCAGGGCTTGTGGGTCGGTCACCAGACCGATCCACCGCTTTGCTGGGACTCCCAGCTCTCGCGGAGACACAAGCCTGATTGGTCACCAGACCGATCAGAGTGAAGCCTGATCGGTCACCAGACCGATCAGGTAGCTCCCTGACCGATCAGGCTTCCACTTCTGAGTGAACAGTAATCGTGGAAATTAGATCCTAAGTCGTGGATAACCAGACCGTTCAGAAGTTGATCAGCGGGGGAACTCAACTCACTGTGTGCTCCATGATCGGTTACCAGACCGATCAGGAGCGAAGCAGTGAGGAAGCTGCCTGCTCCCTGATCGGTCACCGGACCGATCAGGAGCCAAGCAGTGAGGCAACAGCCTGCTCCCTGATCGATCACCAGACCGATCAGGAGCCGCACAGTAGATTCCCAACCTCACTGTGTGCTCCCTGATCGGTCACCAGACTGATCAGTCATCGCTGGATCGGTCACCAGACCGATCCACGTAGGAGCAGTGTGCCAACTTCCCTGATCGGTCACCAGACCGATCCAGGGACTCAAACCTAGCCCTCCAAGCTAGGATTTCATCCAACCTAGCCCTCCAAGCTAGGACTTTTCACCCAACCCTTCCGAATTAGGACTTTTCCAGACCTAGCCCTCCAAGCTAGGACCTGACCCTCCAAGCCAGGACTTTTTCACCTAACCCTCCAAGTTAGGACTTTTCACCTAGCCCTCCCAGCTAGGACTTCTCACCCAACCCTTCCGAATTAGGACTTTTCCAGACACCTAGCCCTCCAAGCTAGGATTTTCCACACCTAACCCTCCAGGTTAGGATTTTCCAACACCTAGACCTCCAATCTAGGATTTTCCATACCATGCCTAATCCCCGATTAGGACTTAATCATAATCATAATCATCAACCTAAACTAAAATCGGTGTCAACACCAAAATAACAATCAGGGTCAGACTGCATCAACACTGATGTTTGGCAGAGTGATCAAACCTAGATCTGACATGTGTGACAATACATCAAGGTTTGGTCAGTAAGATCAAGGGTTGGCCAAATAGGACTTGATGTTCGGCAGAGTAAATAGTACCCAGGGTTGGTCAGTTTGACCAAGTGATGAGCCAATCAGGACTTGATATTTGGCAGAGTGACTAAACCCATATTTGGTAGATAGACCAAGGACTGAGCCAAATAGTGTAACGACCCGGTCCATTTGGCGGCCCATTTGGTGGTCTCGACCGTCGACCGTGCCGTTACCAATACTAGGTCTTCTCACTCCTGGGCATGGATTTTTGCCTTCCCAGGATTCGAACTCTAGACCCAGGCTTAAATCTAGTTCTTTGTGAATCCTGAATACCAATTGACTCAATTGGTATTCAGGATTCACAAAGAACTAGATTTAAGCCTGGGTCTAGAGTTCGAATCCTGGGAAGGCAAAAATCCACGCCCAGGAGTGGGAAGACCTAGTATTGGTAACGGCACGGTCGACGGTCGACGGTCGAGACCGCCAAATGCGCCGCCAAATGGGCCGAGTCGTTACAATAAAAAGGCGCCTTTTAATTGTAACGACCCGGCCCATTTGGCGGTCTCGACCGTCGACCGTCGACCGTGCCGTTACCAATACTAGGTCTTCCCACTCCTGGGCGTGGATTTTTACCTTCTCAGGATTCGAACTCTAGACCCAGGCTTAAATCTAGTTCTTTGTGAATCCTGAATACCAATTGACTCAATTGGTATTCAGGATTCACAAAGAACTAGATTTAAGCCTGGGTCTAGAGTTCGAATCCTGGGAAGGCAAAAATCCACGCCCAGGAGTGGGAAGACCTAGTATTGGTAACGGCACGGTCGACGGTCGACGGTCGAGACCGCCAAATGGGCCGCCAAATGGGCCGGGTCCTTACAATTAAAATAAAATAAAGTGCATGCACCAAGGATTGAACCTTGGACCTAATGTATTGCCATGCATGTATTAACCAATTCACAAGAAACATGAAACACCATTGGTGCATTGGTTAAGACATGGTTAGTGCAACTAGGAGGTTCAAGGTTCGATCCTTGCTTCCTCCTTTCTACACTTTTTTTATTGTAACGACCCGGCCCATTTGGCGGCCCATTTGGCGGTCTCGACCGTCGACCGTCGACCGTGCCGTTACCAATACTAGGTCTTCCCACTCCTGGGCGTGGATTTTTGCCTTCCCAGGATTCGAACTCTAGACCCAGGCTTAAATCTAGTTCTTTGTGAATCCTGAATACCAATTGAGCTCAATTGGTATTCAGGATTCACAAAGAACTAGATTTAAGCCTGGGTCTAGAGTTCGAATCCTGGGAAGGTAAAAATCCACGCCCAGGAGTGGGAAGACCTAGTACTGGTAACGGCACGGTCGACGGTCGACGGTCGAGACCGCCAAATGGGCCGCCAAATGGGCCGGGTCGTTACAATAAAAAGGCACCTTTTTATTGTAACGACCCGGCCCATTTGGCGGCCCATTTGGCCGCCCATTTGGCGGTCTCGACCGTCGACCGTCGACCGTGCCGTTACCAATACTAGGTCTTCCCACTCCTGGGCGTGGATTTTTGCCTTCCCAGGATTCAAACCCTAGACCCAGGCTTAAATCTAGTTCTTTATGAATCCTGAACACCAATTGAGCTATAGCTCAATTGGTATTCAGGATTCACAAAGAACTAGATTTAAGCCTGGGTCTAGAGTTCGAATCCTGAGAAGACAAAAATCCACGCCCAGGAGTGGGAAGACCTAGTATTGGTAACGGCACGGTCGACGGTCGACGGTCGAGACCGCCAAATGGGCCGGGTCGTTACAATAAAAAGGCGCCTTTTTATTGTAACGACCCGGCCCATTTGGCAGCCCATTTGGCGGTCTCGACCGTCGACCGTGCCGTTACCAATACTAGGTCTTCCCACTCCTGGGCGTGGATTTTTACCTTCCCAGGATTCGAACTCTAGACCCAGGCTTAAATCTAGTTCTTTGTGAATCCTGAATATAGCTCAATTGGTATTCAGGATTCACAAAGAACTAGATTTAAGCCTGGGTCGAGAGTTCGAATCCTGGGAAGGCAAAAATCCACGCCCAGGAGTGGGAAGACCTAGTATTGGTAACGGCACGGTCGACGGTCGACGGTCGAGACCGCCAAATGGGCCGCCAAATGGGCCGCCAAATGGGCCGGGTCGTTACAATAAAAAAATAAATGATGATATCCATTGGTGGGTTTTGAACCATGGACCTATGGTTTGCATTGAATTTAACCAACCACGTGAGATGAGCTCTCTTAACGACTAGGATTTTTATTTAGAGTTAATAGGTTATGTGTGTAACACCCCAAAATTTCACCATGAATAATATTGTGAATTCATTATGAAATATTATGTGAATAATATTGTGAATTCATTATGAAATATTATGTGAATAATATTTTGGATTCATGGAAAATTATTATAAAAATATTATGTAAATAATGTTATGAATTCAGGAAAAATTATTAGAAAATATTATGAATTCATGAATATGAAATATTATGGGATTCATGAAATATTATAGATTCATGAATATGAAATATTAAAAATATTATGAAATAATATTTATGGAATATTAAGAAATATTATGAATTCATGAATATGAAATATTATGAAATTCATGAAATAGTATCATGGATATTAGAAAATATTATGAATTCATGAATATGAAATATTATGGGATTCATGAAATATTATAGATTCATGAATATGAAATATTAAAAATATTATGAAATAATATTTATGGAATATTATGAAATATTATGAATTCATGAAATATTATTAAATTTCATGATAGGCTTGGCTTAAAGGGCTTTGATATGGATTAGTGCAAATTGTGATAAAAAGAAGAGGTAGAAGGGAGGAAGCAAGGATTGAACCTTAAACCTCCTAGTTGCACTCTCCATGTCTTAACCACTACACCAAGCATTGTTTCTTGTTGAGAGAATAAGAAACATGCTTGTTAAGCGTGTAATAGTGAAGAGACATGTCTTTTCATGAGAAAAGTATAAATAAGAGAGGGAAGAGGTGTGAGTAACTTCCTCTTCTTCTTCCTTTCTCTTCCCCAACGAAATTCCTTCTTCTCCTCTCCTCTTTTCCATTTTCGAAAAGTGCTTCCTAGGGTTCTAACCCTAGGGGATTGGAAGGAAGAAGACTCCCTAAAGGATCTTGCCCTCTATTAGGGCCAAGGAGTCTAGAGAAGAAAAAGTAAGAGGAACCTTCACCTCTCCTTCAACCAAGGGTACCCTAAAGATGTAGGGAAGGTGAAATTCAAGCGGAAGGATGTAAGTATCCCCTCGCCTGCAGCGTAATCGTTATTGTTTGATTTGTATGCTTCTTCTTATTGTTGTTTTTGAAAAGGAAACCTTCCTCCTTTATGAAACTTTCGGCCACCTCCATTTAATAGGCCTTGGTTACTTCTTATTGCATGAGGAGATCCCTATGAACTTAGGGTATGAATATATGTTGGTTTCCTTCATGTTGTGATAACAAAAAGTAGGGTTAGCCACCCTACAACTTTCGGCCAAGAGGAGAAAGGTTAGGCTTTTGGGTTGCATGCTATCCTATGATATGTCCATGATTAGTATTGTAGATAAAGTGTTTGTGTAAATGTTTGTGTGAAGATTGGATGTCAAAAACCTAGCCTACCCTACCCTACAAGTTTCGGCCAAAGGAGAATAGGCTAGGGTTTTTGGGTTGTTTGCTATCCTAGGATGTGTCCATGACTAGTAGTGTAGACAAGGTGTTTGAATAAATGCTTGTGTGAAGGTTTAATTTCAAAACCCTAGTTTTCCTACCCTACACCATTCGGCCAAGGCATGAAACCTTAGGGTTTGTGAAGGTTAAATTATTTTATGTGATATGCTTATGTAAAATGATATGAGATGTATATGCATGTGATATTGAAAGGAAATGTTTGATTGGATTCCTTAGCATGTAACATTTGGCCAAGGCATGAAATATGAGGTTGTGAAGGACAACTTACCCTATGAGATTATGATTGTGTTTAGTAAGATCATATGCCTATATATGTGATGATTGTATGAGATGTACCCTAGGAGATATGCTTATGTTTGGGATGATGATATGTATATGCAAATGATGTTTAAATGGAATGTTGGATTAGGAAAAATGGAACTCTCCCTAGCCTTGAGTTTCGGCCAAGACCCTAGTTTTAGGGTTAGGAACCATTTGATTTACCCATGAAGCATGCTACCACTTCCTATGATATGAATATGATTTATGTGATCAACCTTGTCATATATAAGGTATGTTTAAGGGGTTGAATTATGATCTATGTATGAGCATGCATTATAGCCCATGGGGCACCCTTATGAAATGCATGCTTTATACTAGGCTAGTTATCATGATTATGGATGCATACATATGCTTAAGAATGAGCCTTGTAGGGCATGAAAAAAGAAGGCTTAGGGCCTAAAGAATGCTTCCCTAGAAGGTTGGGACTAAGAGCATACTTTATGAAAATGAAGAACATGATAATTATTTTATTTTGTAATGGCTTGTACTATAGACTCTTAAAGCGAGTCAAATGATTATAATACTAGGCTGAAGGACTTTTGAGAAGGCCTAGTAAACCCTAGTGGTTCGGGATTAGCTACCTCGTTCCTATTTAGGGGCGCGCGCAAAACATGAAGTACAAGCCGGGCCCTAATGATTATGCTATGTTCAAGTATTATGTTTATATGTTTTCAAAGAAACCTTCCTATGAAGTTAATATGCTTAGATGTTTAACATGCTTAAACACTTATCATGCTTGAATGTGATTTATTCTCTTATCTTTCTATGATATGGATTTTGCGAGTAGGACAGGATCTTACTAAGCATTTGTGCTTACTAGTTTATATGTTGTCTTATGCTGCAGATAAGGGTAAGAGACACTTAAACTAAAGGAAGAGGCAGGAGGGCTGAAGATGTGTGGGGTGGTGGCTCGGGAAATAAAGATCTTCATATCTACAATATTATGCTTATGTTAACATTTCTTTAGTAATGAATGTTACACTTGGATTACTCATATACTTGATTATATTATGAGTTGAACCTATCATGTTATAGAATGACTTTGATAGTTAAACAAGCATGCTCAGTCCTTAGCCTTTGCATTGTTGTTCTAATGCCATGCTAGAAGATAGGAAAAAAAAATTTATACGAATGATAGTACGTGACCCCGCCCCGAGAGTAGATATAAGGGCGGGCGTCACAAGTTGGTATCAAAGCAGGTTTCCCCTCCACCACGCACACATCAAGCTTCATCCTGCCGCTTCCAAGTAAGAGATCCTAACCTCGCTTTATTTTATTTCATGTACAGTATGTAATGATATATATAGAGATGATTTATGCTTGCACAATATAGAGATGATTTATGCTTGCATAACAAGAAAAAGTAGCATTAATTCTCATGTAGTTTATTTATCACCTGTATGATAGATATGGCTAGAGGACGTAGCAATCGGGGTATCATGGCAGCCCAACTTGCTCACTAAGTGAGACTAGTTTTGTATGTAGACTTATAAGAAGGGATAAAATAAATTTTTGGCGATATAATAAATAAGATCTCATTTACCCTATAGTAACCATGCGACAAATAAGGACCTAAGTTATGAACGCCGACCTATCCAGATCCTAGATCAGGAAGTCAAAAGGTTAAGGAATAAGGAAGTGCCCTTAGTAAAGGTTCTGTGGCGGAACGAGCAGTTCGAAGAAGCCACCTGGGAACGAGAAGAGGCAATACGATTAAAGCATCCGGAACTGTTTTAAAGTTCGGGACGAACTTTTTATAAGGTGCGTAGGATTGTAACACCCCAATTTTACGATTTGAGTACCTGGGAATTGTTTAAAGTTCGGGACGAACTTTTTATAAGATGTGTAGGATTGTAACACCCCAAAATTTCACCATGAATAATATTTTGAATTCATTATGAAATATTATGTGAATAATATTATGAATTCATTATGAAATATTATGTGAATAATATTTTGGATTCATGGAAAATTATTATAAAAATATTATGTAAATAATGTTATGAATTCAGGAAAAATTATTAGAAAATATTATGAATTCATGAATATGAAATATTATGGGATTCATGAAATATTATAGATTCATGAATATGAAATATTAAAAATATTATGAAATAATATTTATGGAATATTAAGAAATATTATGAATTCATGAATATGAAATATTATGAAATTCATGAAATAGTATCATGGATATTAGAAAATATTATGAATTCATGAATATGAAATATTATGGGATTCATGAAATATTATAGATTCATGAATATGAAATATTAAAAATATTATGAAATAATATTTATGGAATATTATGAAATATTATGAATCATGAAATATTATTAAATTTCATGATAGGCTTGGCTTAAAGGGCTTTGATATGGATTAGTGCAAATTGTGATAAAAAGAAGAGGTAGAAGGGAGGAAGCAAAAATTGAACCTTGAACCTCCTAGTTGCACTCTCCATGTCTTAACCACTACACCAAGCATTGTTTCTTGTTGAGAGAATAAGAAACATGCTTATTAAGCGTGTAATAGTGAAGAGACATGTCTTTTCATGAGAAAAGTATAAATAAGAGAGGGAAGAGGTGTGAGTAACTTCCTCTTCTTCTTCCTTTCTCTTCCCCACGAAATTCCTTCTTCTCCTCTCCTCTTTTCCATTTTCGAAAAGTGCTTCCTAGGGTTCTAACCCTAGGGGATTGGAAGGAAGAAGACTCCCTAAAGGATCTTGCCCTCTATTAGGGCCAAGGAGTCTAGAGAAGAAAAAGTAAGAGGAACCTTCACCTCTCCTTCAACCAAGGGTACCCTAAAGATGTAGGGAAGGTGAAATTCAAGCGGAAGGATGTAAGTATCCCCTCGCCTGCAGCGTAATCGTTATTGTTTGATTTGTATGCTTCTTCTTATTGTTGTTTTTGAAAAGGAAACCTTCCTCCTTTATGAAACTTTCGGCCACCTCCATTTAATAGGCCTTGGTTACTTCTTATTGCATGAGGAGATCCCTATGAACTTAGGGTATGAATATATGTTGGTTTCCTTCATGTTGTGATAACAAAAAGTAGGGTTAGCCACCCTACAACTTTCGGCCAAGAGGAGAAAGGTTAGGCTTTTGGGTTGCATGCTATCCTATGATATGTCCATGATTAGTATTGTAGATAAAGTGTTTGTGTAAATGTTTGTGTGAAGATTGGATGTCAAAAACCTAGCCTACCCTACCCTACAAGTTTCGGCCAAAGGAGAATAGGCTAGGGTTTTTGGGTTGTTTGCTATCCTAGGATGTGTCCATGACTAGTAGTGTAGACAAGGTGTTTGAATAAATGCTTGTGTGAAGGTTTAATTTCAAAACCCTAGTTTTCCTACCCTACACCATTCGGCCAAGGCATGAAACCTTAGGGTTTGTGAAGGTTAAATTATTTTATGTGATATGCTTATGTAAAATGATATGAGATGTATATGCATGTGATATTGAAAGGAAATGTTTGATTGGATTCCTTAGCATGTAACATTTGGCCAAGGCATGAAATATGAGGTTGTGAAGGACAACTTACCCTATGAGATTATGATTGTGTTTAGTAAGATCATATGCCTATATATGTGATGATTGTATGAGATGTACCCTAGGAGATATGCTTATGTTTGGGATGATGATATGTATATGCAAATGATGTTTAAATGGAATGTTGGATTAGGAAAAATGGAACTCTCCCTAGCCTTGAGTTTCGGCCAAGACCCTAGTTTTAGGGTTAGGAACCATTTGATTTACCCATGAAGCATGCTACCACTTCCTATGATATGAATATGATTTATGTGATCAACCTTGTCATATATAAGGTATGTTTAAGGGGTTGAATTATGATCTATGTATGAGCATGCATTATAGCCCATGGGGCACCCTTATGAAATGCATGCTTTATACTAGGCTAGTTATCATGATTATGGATGCATACATATGCTTAAGAATGAGCCTTGTAGGGCATGAAAAAAGAAGGCTTAGGGCCTAAAGAATGCTTCCCTAGAAGGTTGGGACTAAGAGCATACTTTATGAAAATGAAGAACATGATAATTATTTTATTTTGTAATGGCTTGTACTATAGACTCTTAAAGCGAGTCAAATGATTATAATACTAGGCTGAAGGACTTTTGAGAAGGCCTAGTAAACCCTAGTGGTTCGGGATTAGCTACCTCGTTCCTATTTAGGGGCGCGCGCAAAACATGAAGTACAAGCCGGGCCCTAATGATTATGCTATGTTCAAGTATTATGTTTATATGTTTTCAAAGAAACCTTCCTATGAAGTTAATATGCTTAGATGTTTAACATGCTTAAACACTTATCATGCTTGAATGTGATTTATTCTCTTATCTTTCTATGATATGGATTTTGCGAGTAGGACAGGATCTTACTAAGCATTTGTGCTTACTAGTTTATATGTTGTCTTATGCTGCAGATAAGGGTAAGAGACACTTAAACTAAAGGAAGAGGCAGGAGGGCTGAAGATGTGTGGGGTGGTGGCTCGGGAAATAAAGATCTTCATATCTACAATATTATGCTTATGTTAACATTTCTTTAGTAATGAATGTTACACTTGGATTACTCATATACTTGATTATATTATGAGTTGAACCTATCATGTTATAGAATGACTTTGATAGTTAAACAAGCATGCTCAGTCCTTAGCCTTTGCATTGTTGTTCTAATGCATGCTAGAAGATAGGAAAAAAAATTTATACGAATGATAGTACGTGACCCCGCCCCGAGAGTAGATATAAGGGCGGGCGTCACAAGTTGGTATCAAAGCAGGTTTCCCCTCCACCACGCACACATCAAGCTTCATCCTGCCGCTTCCAAGTAAGAGATCCTAACCTCGCTTTATTTTATTTCATGTACAGTATGTAATGATATATATAGAGATGATTTATGCTTGCACAATATAGAGATGATTTATGCTTGCATAACAAGAAAAAGTAGCATTAATTCTCATGTAGTTTATTTATCACCTGTATGATAGATATGGCTAGAGGACGTAGCAATCGGGGTATCATGGCAGCCCAACTTGCTCACTAAGTGAGACTAGTTTTGTATGTAGACTTATAAGAAGGGATAAAATAAATTTTTGGCGATATAATAAATAAGATCTCATTTACCCTATAGTAACCATGCGACAAATAAGGACCTAAGTTATGAACGCCGACCTATCCAGATCCTAGATCAGGAAGTCAAAAGGTTAAGGAATAAGGAAGTGCCCTTAGTAAAGGTTCTGTGGCGGAACGAGCAGTTCGAAGAAGCCACCTGGGAACGAGAAGAGGCAATACGATTAAAGCATCCGGAACTGTTTTAAAGTTCGGGACGAACTTTTTATAAGGTGCGTAGGATTGTAACACCCCAATTTTACGATTTGAGTACCTGGGAATTGTTTAAAGTTCGGGACGAACTTTTTATAAGATGTGTAGGATTGTAACACCCCAAAATTTCACCATGAATAATATTTTGAATTCATTATGAAATATTATGTGAATAATATTATGAATTCATTATGAAATATTATGTGAATAATATTTTGGATTCATGGAAAATTATTATAAAAATATTATGTAAATAATGTTATGAATTCAGGAAAAATTATTAGAAAATATTATGAATTCATGAATATGAAATATTATGGGATTCATGAAATATTATAGATTCATGAATATGAAATATTAAAAATATTATGAAATAATATTTATGGAATATTAAGAAATATTATGAATTCATGAATATGAAATATTATGAAATTCATGAAATAGTATCATGGATATTAGAAAATATTATGAATTCATGAATATGAAATATTATGGGATTCATGAAATATTATAGATTCATGAATATGAAATATTAAAAATATTATGAAATAATATTTATGGAATATTATGAAATATTATGAAATCATGAAATATTATTAAATTTCATGATAGGCTTGGCTTAAAGGGCTTTGATATGGATTAGTGCAAATTGTGATAAAAAGAAGAGGTAGAAGGGAGGAAGCAAAAATTGAACCTTGAACCTCCTAGTTGCACTCTCCATGTCTTAACCACTACACCAAGCATTGTTTCTTGTTGAGAGAATAAGAAACATGCTTATTAAGCGTGTAATAGTGAAGAGACATGTCTTTTCATGAGAAAAGTATAAATAAGAGAGGGAAGAGGTGTGAGTAACTTCCTCTTCTTCTTCCTTTCTCTTCCCCACCGAAATTCCTTCTTCTCCTCTCCTCTTTTCCATTTTCGAAAAGTGCTTCCTAGGGTTCTAACCCTAGGGGATTGGAAGGAAGAAGACTCTAAGGATCTTGCCCTCTATTAGGGCCAAGGAGTCTAGAGAAGAAAAGTAAGAGGAACCTTCACCTCTCCTTCAACCAAGGGTACCCTAAAGATGTAGGAAGGTGAATTCAAGCGGAAGGATGTAAGTATCCCCTCGCCTGCAGCGTAATCGTTATTGTTTGATTTGTATGCTTCTTCTTATTGTTGTTTTTGAAAAGGAAACCTTCCTCCTTTATGAAACTTTCGGCCACCTCCATTTAATAGGCCTTGGTTACTTCTTATTGCATGAGGAGATCCCTATGAACTTAGGGTATGAATATATGTTGGTTTCCTTCATGTTGTGATAACAAAAAGTAGGGTTAGCCACCCTACAACTTTCGGCCAAGAGGAGAAAGGTTAGGCTTTTGGGTTGCATGCTATCCTATGATATGTCCATGATTAGTATTGTAGATAAAGTGTTTGTGTAAATGTTTGTGTGAAGATTGGATGTCAAAAACCTAGCCTACCCTACCCTACAAGTTTCGGCCAAAGGAGAATAGGCTAGGGTTTTTGGGTTGTTTGCTATCCTAGGATGTGTCCATGACTAGTAGTGTAGACAAGGTGTTTGAATAAATGCTTGTGTGAAGGTTTAATTTCAAAACCCTAGTTTTCCTACCCTACACCATTCGGCCAAGGCATGAAACCTTAGGGTTTGTGAAGGTTAAATTATTTTATGTGATATGCTTATGTAAAATGATATGAGATGTATATGCATGTGATATTGAAAGGAAATGTTTGATTGGATTCCTTAGCATGTAACATTTGGCCAAGGCATGAAATATGAGGTTGTGAAGGACAACTTACCCTATGAGATTATGATTGTGTTTAGTAAGATCATATGCCTATATATGTGATGATTGTATGAGATGTACCCTAGGAGATATGCTTATGTTTGGGATGATGATATGTATATGCAAATGATGTTTAAATGGAATGTTGGATTAGGAAAAATGGAACTCTCCCTAGCCTTGAGTTTCGGCCAAGACCCTAGTTTTAGGGTTAGGAACCATTTGATTTACCCATGAAGCATGCTACCACTTCCTATGATATGAATATGATTTATGTGATCAACCTTGTCATATATAAGGTATGTTTAAGGGGTTGAATTATGATCTATGTATGAGCATGCATTATAGCCCATGGGGCACCCTTATGAAATGCATGCTTTATACTAGGCTAGTTATCATGATTATGGATGCATACATATGCTTAAGAATGAGCCTTGTAGGGCATGAAAAAAGAAGGCTTAGGGCCTAAAGAATGCTTCCCTAGAAGGTTGGGACTAAGAGCATACTTTATGAAAATGAAGAACATGATAATTATTTTATTTTGTAATGGCTTGTACTATAGACTCTTAAAGCGAGTCAAATGATTATAATACTAGGCTGAAGGACTTTTGAGAAGGCCTAGTAAACCCTAGTGGTTCGGGATTAGCTACCTCGTTCCTATTTAGGGGCGCGCGCAAAACATGAAGTACAAGCCGGGCCCTAATGATTATGCTATGTTCAAGTATTATGTTTATATGTTTTCAAAGAAACCTTCCTATGAAGTTAATATGCTTAGATGTTTAACATGCTTAAACACTTATCATGCTTGAATGTGATTTATTCTCTTATCTTTCTATGATATGGATTTTGCGAGTAGGACAGGATCTTACTAAGCATTTGTGCTTACTAGTTTATATGTTGTCTTATGCTGCAGATAAGGGTAAGAGACACTTAAACTAAAGGAAGAGGCAGGAGGGCTGAAGATGTGTGGGGTGGTGGCTCGGGAAATAAAGATCTTCATATCTACAATATTATGCTTATGTTAACATTTCTTTAGTAATGAATGTTACACTTGGATTACTCATATACTTGATTATATTATGAGTTGAACCTATCATGTTATAGAATGACTTTG
The DNA here is from genome assembly GCA_024364735.1 of Boesenbergia rotunda. NCBI lineage: Eukaryota > Viridiplantae > Streptophyta > Magnoliopsida > Zingiberales > Zingiberaceae > Boesenbergia > Boesenbergia rotunda. The sequence goes on from JAGFNQ010001391.1 coordinate 161,204, forward strand.
ATAGTTAAACAAGCATGCTCAGTCCTTAGCCTTTGCATTGTTGTTCTAATGCCATGCTAGAAGATAGGAAAAAAAAATTTATACGAATGATAGTACGTGACCCCGCCCCGAGAGTAGATATAAGGGCGGGCGTCACAAGTTGGTATCAAAGCAGGTTTCCCCTCCACCACGCACACATCAAGCTTCATCCTGCCGCTTCCAAGTAAGAGATCCTAACCTCGCTTTATTTTATTTCATGTACAGTATGTAATGATATATATAGAGATGATTTATGCTTGCACAATATAGAGATGATTTATGCTTGCATAACAAGAAAAAGTAGCATTAATTCTCATGTAGTTTATTTATCACCTGTATGATAGATATGGCTAGAGGACGTAGCAATCGGGGTATCATGGCAGCCCAACTTGCTCACTAAGTGAGACTAGTTTTGTATGTAGACTTATAAGAAGGGATAAAATAAATTTTTGGCGATATAATAAATAAGATCTCATTTACCCTATAGTAACCATGCGACAAATAAGGACCTAAGTTATGAACGCCGACCTATCCAGATCCTAGATCAGGAAGTCAAAAGGTTAAGGAATAAGGAAGTGCCCTTAGTAAAGGTTCTGTGGCGGAACGAGCAGTTCGAAGAAGCCACCTGGGAACGAGAAGAGGCAATACGATTAAAGCATCCGGAACTGTTTTAAAGTTCGGGACGAACTTTTTATAAGGTGCGTAGGATTGTAACACCCCAATTTTACGATTTGAGTACCTGGGAATTGTTTAAAGTTCGGGACGAACTTTTTATAAGATGTGTAGGATTGTAACACCCCAAAATTTCACCATGAATAATATTTTGAATTCATTATGAAATATTATGTGAATAATATTATGAATTCATTATGAAATATTATGTGAATAATATTTTGGATTCATGGAAAATTATTATAAAAATATTATGTAAATAATGTTATGAATTCAGGAAAAATTATTAGAAAATATTATGAATTCATGAATATGAAATATTATGGGATTCATGAAATATTATAGATTCATGAATATGAAATATTAAAAATATTATGAAATAATATTTATGGAATATTAAGAAATATTATGAATTCATGAATATGAAATATTATGAAATTCATGAAATAGTATCATGGATATTAGAAAATATTATGAATTCATGAATATGAAATATTATGGGATTCATGAAATATTATAGATTCATGAATATGAAATATTAAAAATATTATGAAATAATATTTATGGAATATTATGAAATATTATGAATCATGAAATATTATTAAATTTCATGATAGGCTTGGCTTAAAGGGCTTTGATATGGATTAGTGCAAATTGTGATAAAAAGAAGAGGTAGAAGGGAGGAAGCAAAATTGAACCTTGAACCTCCTAGTTGCACTCTCCATGTCTTAACCACTACACCAAGCATTGTTTCTTGTTGAGAGAATAAGAACATGCTTGTTAAGCGTGTAATAGTGAAGAGACATGTCTTTTCATGAGAAAAGTATAAATAAGAGAGGGAAGAGGTGTGAGTAACTTCCTCTTCTTCTTCCTTTCTCTTCCCCACCGAAATTCCTTCTTCTCCTCTCCTCTTTTCCATTTTCGAAAAGTGCTCCCTAGGGTTCTAACCCTAGGGGATTGGAAGGAAGAAGAAGGCTCTTGCCCTCTATTAGGGCCAAGGAGTCTAGAGAAGAAAAGTAAGAGGAACCTTCACTTCTCCTTCAACCAAGGGTACCCTAAGGACTTAAGAAGTGAATTCAAGCGAAGGATGTAAGTATCCCCTCGCCTGCAGCGTAATCGTTATTGTTTGATTTGTATGCTTCTTCTTATTGTTGTTTTTGAAAAGGAAACCTTCCTCCTTTATGAAACTTTCGGCCACCTCCATTTAATAGGCCTTGGTTACTTCTTATTGCATGAGGAGATCCCTATGAACTTAGGGTATGAATATATGTTGGTTTCCTTCATGTTGTGATAACAAAAAGTAGGGTTAGCCACCCTACAACTTTCGGCCAAGAGGAGAAAGGTTAGGCTTTTGGGTTGCATGCTATCCTATGATATGTCCATGATTAGTATTGTAGATAAAGTGTTTGTGTAAATGTTTGTGTGAAGATTGGATGTCAAAAACCTAGCCTACCCTACCCTACAAGTTTCGGCCAAAGGAGAATAGGCTAGGGTTTTTGGGTTGTTTGCTATCCTAGGATGTGTCCATGTCTAGTAGTGTAGACAAGGTGTTTGAATAAATGCTTGTGTGAAGGTTTAATTTCAAAACCCTAGTTTTCCTACCCTACACCATTCGGCCAAGGCATGAAACCTTAGGGTTTGTGAAGGTTAAATTATTTTATGTGATATGCTTATGTAAAATGATATGAGATGTATATGCATGTGATATTGAAAGGAAATGTTTGATTGGATTCCTTAGCATGTAACATTTGGCCAAGGCATGAAATATGAGGTTGTGAAGGACAACTTACCCTATGAGATTATGATTGTGTTTAGTAAGATCATATGCCTATATATGTGATGATTGTATGAGATGTACCCTAGGAGATATGCTTATGTTTGGGATGATGATATGTATATGCAAATGATGTTTAAATGGAATGTTGGATTAGGAAAAATGGAACTCTCCCTAGCCTTGAGTTTCGGCCAAGACCCTAGTTTTAGGGTTAGGAACCATTTGATTTACCCATGAAGCATGCTACAACTTCCTATGATATGAATATGATTTATGTGATCAACCTTGTCATATATAAGGTATGTTTAAGGGGTTGAATTATGATCTATGTATGAGCATGCATTATAGCCCATGGGGGACCCTTATAAAATGCATGCTTTATACTAGGCTAGTTATCATGATTATGGAGATCTATGTATGAGCATGCATTATAGCCCATGGGGCACCCTTATGAAATGCATGCTTTATACTAGGCTAGTTATCATGATTATGGATGCATATATATGCATAAGAATGAGCCTTGTAGGGCATGAACAAAGAAGGCTTAGGGCCTAAAGAATGCTTCCCTAGAAGGTTGGGACTAAGAGCATACTTTATGAAAATGAAGAACATGATAATTATTTTATTTTGTAATGGCTTGTACTATAGACTCTTAAAGCGAGTCAAATGATTATGATACTAGGCTGAAGGACTTTTGAGAAGGCCTAGTAAACCCTAGTGGTTCGGGATTAGCTACCTCGTTCCTATTTAGGGGCGCGCGCAAAACATGAAGTACAAGCCCAAGTATTATGTTTATATGTTTTCAAAGAAACCTTCCTATGAAGTTAATATGCTTAGATGTTTAACATGCTTAAACACTTACCATGCTTGAATGTGATTTATTCTCTTATCTTTCTATGATATGGATTTTGCGAGTAGGACAGGATCTTACTAAGCATTTGTGCTTACTAGTTTATATGTTGTCTTATGCTGCAGATAAGGGTAAGAGACACTTAAACTAAAGGAAGAGGCAGGAGGGCTGAAGATGTGTGCGGTGGTGGCTCGGGAAATAAAGATCTTCATATCTACAATATTATGCTTATGTTAACATTTCTTTAGTAATGAATGTTACACTTGGATTACTCATATACTTGATTATATTATGAGTTGAACCTATCATGTTATAGAATGACTTTGATAGTTAAACAAGCATGCTCAGTCCTTAGCCTTTGCATTGTTGTTTTAATGCCATGCTAGAAGATAGGAAAAAAAAATTTATACGAATGATAGTACGTGACCCCGCCCCGAGAGTAGATATATGGGTGGGCGTCACAAATAGGACTTGATGTTTGGCAGAGAGAAGTCTAGTCGGGACTAAGATGACTAGAAAAGAAATCTTTATCAAGGAACGAAATCAAGGTGAGTGAAGCTAGGTCCTTTTGAGTAAAGCTAGGTAAACGAAATCCTGGTGAGTGAAGTTGTGTCCTATTGAGTGAAGCTAGGTGAATGAAATCCTGGTGAACGAAATCCAAGTGAGTGAAGTTGGGTCCTAGTGAGTGAAGCTAGGTGACGAAATCCTGGTGAGTGAAGCTATGTGTCCTAGTGAGTGAAGCTTGGTGGGTGAAGTACTAGTGAGTGAAGCTAGGCACAAAGTCCTGGTTTGGAGATTTTGGCACGAAGTCTGGGTTTGGAAAATTTGGCACGAAGTCCTAGCCGAGGGCTGGCCATTGAAGACTTAATCGAGGGTTGGGCACGAAGTCCTAGTTCGAGAAATTTGGAATGATGACCTAGCCGAGGGTTGGGTACCGAAGTCCTAGTTCGAGAAATTGGGAACAAAGTCCTGGTCATGGATTAGCCACGAAGGCCTTGCTGAGGGTTGGGCACCGATGACCTTGTTCGAGGAATTGGGAACGAAGTCCTGGTTGAGGATTGGCCAAAAGACATAGCCAAGCGAGGACTATGGACAGAAGTAGAGACGGGTTTAGGATTGGACAACTCGAGATACGGGAGTCTTGTAGGCCAAGCAAAAGTCCAACTGGAGGTCCCAATTGGGAAAGCGTAACTTCTCCAGAGTGGAGTAGGCAAGGATGCATTCCTCGGGAAAGGGAACAGTAGGCATCGGTTCGTCCTTGGATTTCATTTGAAATCCAAAGTCAGAACCAGTCAGCTCTAACTGTCAATCATTAAGGGTTAGGATTATTTGCGTGTCTTGTGTGTGTTTGTCTTGCAGGAACCTGGAGTTGGAGACAAGATAGGAGAGCAAACGTAAGAACAAGGTCCCGGGAAAGGGCTTCCTGGGCGCCCGGATCAACCCAAGCACCCTATGTGGCACCCAACATCCCAAGCAAGTGCCTCAGTGCTCCCAGGCACCAGGGATGCAAGATTTTATCCCTACACCGAGTTGACTGGTTCGGATCAAGTTTGACCACTATGAGGTGCCTCAATGGGTTCTAAGGCGGTCGAATGAATTGTATAAAAGGGTCTTCGACCCCTCAGTTCTGAACATCAACTTACACATCCGCTTACTTTTTCATTGTAAAGGAAAAGTGCTGAGACAAAGCTTTGCGACCATGGAGGCTCCAGGAGCATGTGTACGACGCTTCAAAATTACGGATTGGCTGGGATCGTCATCTTTTGTTTGGTTAGCATTTATTCATAAGTTGTACTTATTTCATTACTATTATTGTGCTTGTACTTAAACTATAAGTGTTGGTGCCGGAAGCACCATATCGAACCTTGTTTTTGATATTGGTAAAGGGTTCAAAGTTAAGTATTATTGGTGCTCTAACGATATTACTCAAGTGTGCAGGAAAAGTCCTAGGAACACTAGGCACGAAGTCTTGGTTCTAAGAATTGGGCACTAAGTCCTGGCCGCGGGTTGGGCAACTAAGTCCTGACATAAGGTTGGGCAATAAGTTCTGGTCGTGGACTGGGCACTAAGTTCTGCCCGAGGGCTGGGCACCGAAGACCTGGTGAGTAAAGCTGGGCACTAAGATCTAGTCGAGGACTGGGCACCAAAGACCTAGTGAGTAAAGCTGGGCACTAAGACCTGGTCGATGACTAGGCACCGAAGACATGGTGAGTGAAGCTGGGCAAAAGTCCAACCGGAGGTGCCGGTTGGCAAAATGGTAAATTCTCCCGAGAGAAGTAGGTGAGGACGCGTTCCCGTAGGAGGGAACATTAGGCTTTGGTTCGACCTATGGTTCCTTTTGGGAGACCCAAAGTCAGAATAAAGACAGCTTAGGCTATAAATAATGTTTAATATATCATGTATATTTGCTTCTTGTGTTTGGAACTAACCCTGGTAGCAGGAAATGAAGGGACGGTGTTTCTGCAGCTCAGGCGCCTCATTGGAAGGAGGCGCCTCACTGGGCTAGGCGCCTGTGTGGATACAGTCACCGCAGTGCAAGGCCAAACCAAGCCATCGAAGCAAACTGCCACGAAAGCCTTTGGATCAAGTCAAGCTAGGCGCCTGTGTTAACACAGGCGCCCCAGTCAGCTCAGGTGCCCCCGTTGAAGGGATAAGCGCTGGCTGAGTCTGCGGATTGGAGTTCTCACAGAAGAGGCCACATGTCATGCGCCCCCTTCAACACAGGCGCCCTAACGACGAGTATAAATAGGGGTTCACCCCCCAAGGCTTCAGAACAACTCGAACATCTCGCTCTCAACACTTTCTTTCAAGCACTACGCTTCGACATGCTCCGCACTTGCGATTCAAGCGCCGACGATGACCCGCTGCTCCGAACTTCCAACCACTCCGGTCATCGGTAAAAGTTTATTTTCGTAAAGTGTTGTAATTTCATTTTCAATTCAATATTTTGTACTCCAACTTGTAAACATTTTTATGAATATAGAATTGCCCATCGTAAATGGTCAAGGACCGTGGGCCTTAGAGTGGGAGCCGACTGTGACTCCGAACCAAGTAAAAAGAAAGATTGTTAGCGATTGTTTTTGTGTTTTCCGCTGTATAATTTCTCTTAATCATCCAAAAATTTTACAATCGATATTCACCCCCACCCCTCTCTATCGATTTATTCCGATCCAACATGTGGTATCAGAGCGGGTGGCTCAAACTTGGTGCAACCACCAGTTTGAGAAATTTTTTTCGGATTTACGAATTTTAAATTTTTTTTCTTTCGCTCGAATTTTCTCGTTAATAGAGGTTGGTGTAACACCACTCGATCTTTTTCTGTTATTAATATTTTTTCCCGCACTGCTAACCCAAGACCTAGTCTTGGGACAAGTTTTTTTTATTTTTTAGTAAATTTTAATGGCCAACCATGAGTGGAACAATACTCATCCACCCCTATTCTCTGGCGAGGATTTCAGAACTTGGAAAAGTAATGGAATCCCACTTGTAGGCCAATTTGGATTTATGGTTGATAATCCAAACGGGGTTCACAGTCCCCACAGAAGATGGAACATCAATCACCTGGGACAAATTGGATGAACCAACTATGAGGAAGATCGAGACTGATGCTAAGGCAATAGTTATCTTACAATGCGGCCTGACCAAAGAAGAATTGAAGCGGGTTAGATCCTTCAATTGTGCCAAAGAGATGTGGGAGAAGCTAATCAATCTACACGAAGAAAGCTCCGATATTAAGCTCCTATAAGTTGTGATGTCCGAATCATCAGAGGAATCGAACGAAGAAGAAGAAGATCAAGTAAGCTATCTTGCACTCTCAGTGCAAGCACAAGCAGCGGAGAGAGATTCTGAACCCGATTTTAAAGTCGAATCCAAACCAAAATCAGAAGATGAGTCTAGATCTAAGACGACAAGAATCAAGGGAGAGATTCCCAACGAGGAATCAAATGGTAAAATTGTAAATTCAAATGTTAAAAATCAAATAATTTGTTACACATGCAGGGAGAGAGGGTACTACAAAAGTAAGTGTCCTACTCGTAAGATACGAACGACACCACTGACGGTGACAATGGAACCAGTTCCAAGAGCACGAAAGGACAAGAGTATACCACCAACGGTGACAAAGGAACCAGTTCAAAGAGCATGAAAGGATAAAAGTCGCATCCAATGCTTCAAGTGCCAGGAGTTTGGGCATTACAAAGATGAATGCACAGATAGAAGAGCCAAAGATCTAGGACAACCTACCAAGATGGGTAACTTTAATTTATATGAAAATCCAGTCTTTACAATGAATGCTGATAGTTTACTTAGTCACTCTTGGTCAAATTTAGATATGGACACATGCCTAAGTAACTTAATTAAATCATGTATAGTAATAAATTCAAATTTTAGAAAATTAAGACAAGAAAATGAGACTTTGAAAATTAAAATTGATATACTAGAAAAATTAATTAATAATCGTGCTAACTTAGAAAATCCAAAAATTTTCCCTCATTGTGATTTTACTTAATTTTTTTTAATTAATTACTATTCTTAGGACTAGAAATGTTAATGAAGACCTGACTAGATTGAAATTTGAACAACATAGTACTAGGTAGAGGTGAGATGATAGTACGTTAGGGAAGCCTTTCTAATAAGGTTAAGTAGGGTAAGGCGTACCCTACTTGGTCTGTTTAGTCTGGTGGAACTAGCCGAAGCTACCAATCCAAATCCTAAACTAGTTAGACCAAAATAGTTCAAGAAGTAATTTAAAAATGAACTTTCGGTAAAAGGCTTTGTCAAGGAAAGGGTTATTGATCCAATATGGCTACGACCAAAGAAGGCCTCTGTACCTCGCCAAGACTTGGAAGCCAATTATCGAAACTCATTTTTTATTTACTATTTGATAAATTTAAATCTAACACAAGCTTCAATCAAATCATAGTCTTGATCAAAAATCAAAGGATAAAATTAATGCATCTCACAAAAAGGATAAGATTATCCTGTTTTGTCACTTAGAAATGGGGTGAGATGCTTAGGACCTAAAAGTATAGTCCAACCCAATTAACCTTATAAACTGAATCAATTTCATCTTTATTTTCAAAATCATTATTTTTTTAAATTCAACATAATTATTCTTCAAAATTCAACTCAACTTTTTGAATTCAACTTTTTCAAAATTAAGACTTAACAAAATTCAAATTTGACTTTTTAATGTCAAAAATCAAATTTAACTTTTCAAACTAAAATTTTCAAATCATTGTACTTAAACTTAGCCATTAAATACTTTAGGTTTCTTGTTGCTCACTTACCTGAAAACTATTTAATGTTTGTAAACATTTCTATACAAAGAACTTATTTTAGACAATCAATTTACTCTTGAAAAATAAGTGTTACAAAAGTCACCTTGGGTATTACTTAGGATGTTTTTTTAAGAAAAATGTCTGCAGTCTGGGTTTTGATATATTTTTCGGACTTAAGTGTGTTCTATATCACTCTTGGAAATCATTTTAAATATAGAATTTCTTCTTTCCAGTTCTTTATATTAACTTTTTCAAAGGGGGAGAGAAAGGAAAAAAGTGAAAGAAATTTTTAAATTTTCTTTCTTCTTCAAAAAGTAAAGTATAATGTCTAAGTGCTTCAAAATTTTGAAAAAGTGCCTCAAATTGTTTAAGTGCTTCAAATTTTTTAAGTACTTCAAAATCTTCTAAGTTTTCTTAGTGTTTTCAAAAGTTTTCTAAGTGATTTCAAAAATTTCTAAGTGTTTCAAAACTGTCGAAGAGTATTGTTTTTCTAAGTAAAATTTTCCTTAGTAAACAAAGTTTGTCTAATAAAAAATCTTTGAAATTTTTGGCAAATGTTTCTAAGTAAAATATTCTTAGAGAACAAATTTTTGCAAAAACTTATTTAAAAACAATTCCTTAAAGAATTGTTTTTCAAATAAAAAATGTTTTTTTTCACAAACTGTTCTTAAGCAAATTTTTCTAAGTGTGCAAAAGTTGAAACCCTTTTAAAATTTGATTTTGAAATTTTTGGGTAAGAAGGTTTTTTTGCAAAGTCTTTTAAGTAAAAGTTTTTTTTCAAAACAAAATTTAGGCTTGCAATACTTTTTCTAAAGTAGAAATTTGTCTAAGTGTAAAAAGATTTTCTAGTGCAAAGCTTTCTGCTCGATTTTGAAAAATACTTAGTCAAAATTAAAAGTACTTAGAAGTTTTTACAAAAAAACTGAATGTTTGGTTGAGGGGGAGAATGTTTATTTCAGGGGGAGATAATTGAAAATTGTTTTAAGTATTCTTTTTCTTTTCTTGCTTGTTAGATGTTCAAATTTTCTTTCTCAAGTACTTAGAAATTGTTAAAATATTTTCTGAGAAAGAATACTTAGTTAAGTATAAATATTGTCAAAAATACTGCTATTAGAAAACTCTTTCAAAAGTTCTTTATTGATATATAGCCAAGGGGGAGAGTAAAAAAAGTGAAATTAAAAATTCATTCTTAAACATTTTCCCTTCTTCAAAGAAAATTTATCTTAGAAGCTCTCAAAAATATTTTCACTTTAACCTAAGGTTTTTCTTGTTGACCTTGGATGGCTAGAGAGGAGGGTGTGAATAGCCAGACACACAAACTTTTGCTTCTTTGAAGTTTCTGCGATTAGGGTTAGCAGCGGAAGAAAACACAGAAAGACAGAAACAGAAGAACAAACAGAAAACCAACGCTAACTCAGAAGGTTTACAAGGTTCGGGAATAACTTGCCCCTACTCCTTGGCGTGCCCGTGAGGTGGGCGATCCCTTGACCATCGGCAGATTAAGCCCCAAAAATCTGGATAGAATAGAACCTCCTTCTCGGTGGAGAAACCTCTCCACAACAGTCTCAAGAATGATATTAGATTAAGCACACAGAGACTCGAGAAAGAACTTACAGACCAAGCTCAAGCATAGGCAAAGAAAGCGCAAAGAGAAGAGAACACTTCACAGAGCTCAACCCAGCACAACTCTCACGCAAGAACCTTCAGCTCTTCGTGTCTACTTGCTGATCAACTCGTGAAGCTCTCAAACCGATTCAAAGTTCTCTGTTGTTGTCTCTTCTTCTTCGTCGGCCTTCTTTTAAGTCTCTGCTCATCAGCAGGTCACCACCAGGCGCGTCTGCAATCACCTCTGATCACAGCTCCATCATCACCTAACCTCTACTGGGCTCAGTCCACTGAAACCTCTGATCACAGCTCCATCATCACCTGACCACCATCACTGGGCTCAGTTGCTAGCTCTGCTAGACAGTTTCCAGCCCGCGCCGGAAGCCGTTGAATCCTGCGAAGGGAAAACGGACAAACCTGAGCGAAGTGAAAGTCGCCAATTGACCCTCCTTCTTCGTTTGATTCATCCCTGTCTCACCTGCACACTCAACAGAGGCTTAGCACAGCAAATCAAAAACAAATCAGCAGTGTAACAGAGAAATCAGAAGCGATTTAGAGCATTATCATAAGTCTGACAACGTTTTCAAATTAAAGTTATCAGCCACTGATCGGTCACTCGGACCAATCAGTGAAGATCTTGATCGATCAGGCTCCTGCCTGATCGATCCAGGGACGCTCTGATCGATCACCTTGACCGATCAGAGATCGGGGATCGGTCACCAAATCGATCCACCAGCTTACTGAGATTTCAAGCCATAACCCACAGGTTCCTTGACCTGATTGGTCACCTGATCGATCAGGTTGTGCCCTGATCGGTCACAGTGACCGATCAGGTCACCTCTGGACCGATCAGGACCCATCCTGATCGGTCCAGGAGGACCCTGATCGGTCACCTTGACCGATCGGGGTTTTCTCCAGACCCTACTGATCTCTCTCTGATCGTTCACCAGAACGATCAGAAGCCAAACAGAAACATTCTGATCTCTCTCTAATCGTTCAGCAGAAAGATCAGAAGCCAAACAGAAACATTCTGTTCTCTTTCTGATCGTTCACCAGAATGATCAGACTCCCTGGATCAGTCACCAGACCAATCTATTAACAAGGGAGCTCGTGTCAACTTCTGATCCGACTCCAGACCGATCCAGACACTTGGCTGACTCATGCTTAGTCCCCCGGACCATGACTTCATGTCTGGCTTCACTCACCGAGACTTTGTTCAACCTAGCTTCCCTCGCTAGGACCTGGCTTCACTCACCAGGGTTTCCTTCACCTAGCTTCACTCGCTAGGACCCGGCTTCACTCACTGGGGTTTCCATCACCCGGCTTCACTCACCAGGACCCAGCTTCACTCACCGGGGTTTCCGTCACCCGGCTTCACTCACCAGGACCCCGCTTTACTCACCGGGGTTTCCGTCACCCAGCTTCACTCACCGAGATTTTCGTCACCCGACTTCACTCACCGGGATTCGTGTCACCCGACTTCACTCACCGGGATTCATGTTCAATCCCTGACCAGGACTTAAGCCGAACTTATCTTACTCACCTAAACTTGAATCGGTGTCAACACTAAAACAACAATCAGGTCAGACTGCATCACAATCTCCCCCTTTTTGTTGTTTGACAACCCGATTCTAAGTTTTTTTGTTCAACCCGATCCTAAGTTTAGGTATTAGAAATCAATCAATTGAAATCAAATTTCACTACCGCAAGGGAATCAGAGTCCTCCCCCTACAATAGTTATACTTGTAATAAACCCTAAACTTAACTAACCATCCTCTCTCCCTTTGTCAAACACCGAAAAGGGTGTAGATTAGTTATTAAGTTTAAACACCTCCCCCTAAAACAAGGGTCTCCCCAAAACAAACAAGAGATGATAATTTAGAAGCATATGAAATAAATACAGCAAGATAAGATAGTCATATGCATCATATGAACATAAACATGGGGAGCAAAATCATAGAATAGAAGTCATACACAGAATCCATCAGAAAGTCATACACATAAAGTCATGGAATAGTCATCATAATCAAAGTACATCCAAAGGTATCACTCCTGAGCAGGGGGGTCATCAGACTGCATTGGGTCGTACGCAGTATCATCGACAGGTAGAAAACTCCCCGGAGCAGTTCTGATGGATGGCGGAAAACCCGGAAAGGCCTGCTGTGGCTGATGACCAGCCATCCAAGCGCGCCACTCAGCATACCTCGCCTGCTGCTCGGCATGCATCACCCTCTAATCATCACGTATCCCAGAAATCTCAGACCTGATCTCAGACTGAAATGCCTACTGCCCGAGCTCCAGCATATGAAATCTATGGTCGAACGTCTGCTCAAGCTGGGCGATCTGCCATCTGAGATCTAGGTCCGGCTCGTACTCGTCCTCTGCTGAAGCGGGCACATCATGATGTCCAGCTGGAGCTGCTGGTACCTGAATGTGTGTTGCCCATGGTAGCTCCCCCAGAACCCTCCCATCCTTCCACCTAAGGCCCTGAGGACCAACAATAATGCCAGACTTGACAAACGTGCATCTTCCAAGTCTGCAGTCTTGCCAAACCATCGGCATAGTCCTGCCTTTGGACACATCGATACCGACTGACTGGAGCTAGTCAGTAATAATGTGACCAAAAGGCATATAAACGGTGCGACGCCCGAGTTCCTTATAGTAGATAATGGACTTGAAGATACTCTCCATGATGTCAAAATCCAAATGATGATGCATCCCATAGAGCATCAGACAGTGAAAAGGGTGAATCTCGGATAAGGGTTTCGAGGTGATCGGCAGAAGATAGTTGGTAATAATCTTGAAAAGAACATAATTAGCCGGGGAGAGTCTAAGAGCAGCAAAAGTAGGGAAATCAGGGGCTAGCTCATCAAGGCCATCCGGCCTGGGATATCCAAAAAAATACTCGTAAATAGAATCCGGGGTGACTCCCAAGAATGGAACTGGTAAAGGGGCTAGAATGGTAGGGAAAAGGGGATAGATATAAGGCGATCGACGAAAACCCAGATACTCTGTGAAATTAGAGTAAAGAAAATCTAAGTTTGTCCTGGTCACTCGGGTAGTATACGCATGAGTGCCAGTAGTGGGAAAAAGATTATTATAAAATTCTGATACTAAGTCAACGTTGACATCGCGTTTAAGGAAAAGAAATAATTCCAGATTATAATACTCGATAACCTATCTTACCGAGGGACAATGTTCATATACAAAAGATTTATCCACCGTTTGACAGGGGAGGAGTTTAAAGGTAGTATTGAGAAACTTTTGTTCGAAGAAGGCACTGAGAAATCTAGGACTGCTAGAAGGTTGGGGTCTACCGGATTGGGAGGGTCTAGATGATGAAGAAGGAGCTTTGGACTTGGAAGTTCCTTCAGCAGGGGCCTTCCCCTTGGAAGATTTCCTAAGGGTTGGAAATAGGTCATGACAAAAGAATGGAAGTGATCAACTAAAGTGCACGGCACAAAGATGGATCATGGCACAAGGTGGAGTTGATCAGGTGAAGTTAAGGTCACGGTAACCACACAACATAAGTAGGTTTAAGGGCACAACACAAAATGAAACATTATGGTTAGCACAAAAAATCACACATCATGAAACAAATAGAAAATGAAAACCACAAGAAAGATAAACACACTTACTTGGGTGCCATTAGAGTTGGTTGGTTGGGAGAGAAGACTTAGAGATGCGCAAGAGTGGAAGAGATCTCAGAAGGAGCTCACAAAGAGCTCGCAAGAGAGAAAATGCAGAGATCTCAGAAGGCTAGAACTTGCTTGAGCTTGATGAAACTTGCACAAGAGAGGAACTCAGGAGCAAGAACTCACAACTCGTAGAGATCCCTCAGAGGAAGCAAATGCAAATCGCAGGAAGATGAGGGGAGTCGGCGCCTAGGGTTGGGGAAAGAAGAGGAAGAGTGATTTAATGGGTTGGTGGACCAATCACCAACCGAAATTAATGTTGCTGATTGGATCCACCGTCCGATCCAAGAGTACCTAGACCGATCAAGTTAGATCCTGATCGGTCAAAGTGGGTTCTGATCGGTCTGCAGATCGATCCATACAGAACCGGTCAGAAGGCTTCTGTGGGCTTCCTGATCGGTCAGTGGACCGATCAAAAGCAGCCTTAATTGGTTAGCCTGACCGATCAAGAATAGCCTGATCGGTGGTTGGACCGATTAGGCTCGATACAGAGGCTTTCTGTGGATTTCTTACAGAACCTTCCTGATCGGTCTACTGACCGATCAGAATCAGCTCTGATCGGTATGTTTGACCGATCAGGAACAACCTAATCGATCGGTGGACCGATCAGGTTTGGTCTATTAAGAGGTTTGATCGACACAGAAGTATTCTGAGAAGATATCTGATCGGTCCATAGACCGATCAGATTTTAGATGGGATTCTGAAACTCTGATGCATTTCAGAAACTCTCGTTTCAAAACATCCCTCTCAACCTCAAAAACAACCAGAATTGATTCCTTATGAATTTACAACCTTTCTGTTGTAAAAACAATGCTCCAACCAAATGAAGTCAAATTCAATCAAAATATCCAACCAATTGAAATTAAGTTTGTATCAACAATAAAACTCCAATCAAGTTTCCTTGATTGGAATGTCCAAGTATGTTTTGGAACCAAATACACATGTATTATGCATTGGTTTTCCCCATACTTGGTCAAATTAATGATTTTTGTCTCTGCAACCTAATTGCTCAAGGTATGCATGAACATTTTGAGTAATTAGGTTGATCCTAACATCTCATCCCATTTCTAGCAATCAAAAACATTTTGTTAACCCTTATAGTGTTTGTGAGATGTCCCCAAGTTGTCCAACAATTTGAAATGATCATGAAGGGTTTTTTTTTAATCCTATTGAGCACGGCACATTCCCAACTCCCTCCTTAAGAAACTAAATTTATTTTCAGGGAGTGGTTTAGTGAAAATGTCAACTAGATTGATTTTGACTCCACATGTGAGAGTACAATATCTCTCTAGCAACATGATCCCTAATGAAGTGGTGACGCACTTCAATGTGTTTGGTCCTTGAATGATGGACTGGATTCTTTGTAAGGTTTATTGTGCTTATGTTGTCACACAACACTTTCACACCTTTGTAAGACAATCCATAGTCCTCTAGTGTGTGTATCATCCACAACAATTGTGATACACTCTCTCCCATGGCGATATACTCTGCCTCGGTCGTGGAGAGAGCAACACAATGTTGCTTCCGACTTGACCAACTTACTAAGGATGATCCTAAAAATTGGCAACCCCCACTTGTGCTTTTCCGATCCAACTTGCACCCAGCATAGTCGGAATCGGTATAGCCAATTAAGTCAAACGACTCTGTACGGGGGTACCAAAGACCGACTCCAATTGTGCCCTTAAGGTATCTCAAAATTCTCTTTACAACAATTAAATGAGATTCCTTGGCACAGACTTGGTATCTAGCACACATACCCACAGCAAAAAGAATATCAGGGCGACTAGCTGTGAGGTATAGCAAACTACCTATCATACTTCGATATTGGGTTAGGTCAATGGGCTTCCCACTCTCATCATTGTCTAACCTCGTGTTTGTCGCCATGGGAGTGGTTACCTCCTTAGAGTCACTCATGTTAAATTTTTTGAGCATCTCTTGAGTGTATTTAGATTGATGCACATGGATTCCATCTCGAGTTTGTTTGATCTCAAGTCCAAGGAAGAAAGTCAATTCTCCCACTAGACTCATCTCAAACTCACTCTCCATGTGTCCAATAAACTCGTTCAAATAACCCTTGTTGTTGGAGCCACAAATTATGTCATCGACATATACTTGGGCTACAAATATATTGTCACCATCTCTTCGTAGAAATAGTGTAGGGTCTATTTGTCCTCTCACGAAGCCTTTTTCAATTAGGAATGTCGACAACCGCTCATACCAAGCCCAAGGTGCTTGTTTTAGGTCGTAAAGAGCCTTCTTAAGCTTAAACACGTGGTTTGGAAATTCAAAATTTTCAAACCTCGGAGGTTGTTCAACATAGACCTCTTCTCTTATGAAACTATTTAAGAAGGCTGATTTAATATCCATTTGATAGAGTTTGAAACCTCTATGTGCTGCAAATGCAAGCATCAACCGAATGGATTCTAATCGTGCCACGGGAGCATAGGTCTCATCGTAATCAAGGCCTTCAACTTAACTATACCCCTTGGCTACCAAGCGTGTCTTGTTTCTTACGATTTCTCCCTTATGGTTCAATTTATTTTTGAAGACCCATTTGGTTCCAATAATCGTGGTCTTCTTAGGTCTAGGAACTAAGTCTCAAACTTGGCTTCTCTCAAATTGACCTAACTCGTCTTGCATAGCTATAATCCAATCGGGATCATGCAATGCCTCGTCAACTACCCTAGGTTCAATTTCTAAAATTAAGGCAACCTCATTAGCCTCATTCCTGAAGAATGATCTAGTTCTAACCCCATGATGAATATCTCCAACAATTTGGTCTTGGGGATGACTAGAGGCTAACCTAGTTTGCCTTGGTGTTGGAGGTGCTTCTTGGATGGTGTCACTAGACACAGGCTCAGACTCAGGGTCCGGCTGAGCTCCATGTTGTCTAGGCTCACCATCATCAGATTCATCCGCAACATCTCCAACACTCGACTCTCATCCAAACCTAGTCTCCTAAGTTCGAATTGAACTCCCTCTACTTCTTCTGATTGATCAATTGCTTTTGGGATCTCCTCAAAAATGACATCAGAAGATTCTTCAACTAATTAGATTTCTTGTTGTAGACTCGGTAAGCTTTGCTGACAAGGGAATACCCGACCAGTATCCCTTCATCAGCTTTCGCTGTGAACTTCCCAAGATGGTCCTTGGTGTTTAGAATGAACACCTTACACCCAAACACCCGGAGATGTTTAACTGTAGGTGGTTTTCCAAACCAAAGTTCGTGAGGAGTCTTCCCTAAAAATCTATGAATGAGGACTCAGTTTTGCACATAGCAAGCTGTGTTCACAGCTTCAGCCCATAAGTAGCTCGGTAAAGAGTACTCATTAAGCATGCTTCGTGCAGCCTCTTGTAAGACTCGGTTCTTCCTCTCTACAACACCATTTTGCTGTGGTGTTCTAGGAGTAGAGAACTCATGTCTATATCCTCTCTCTTGACAAAATTCTAAAAATCTATGATTTTGAAATTCTCCTCCATGATCACTCCTAATTGTTTTAATTGTTGTAGATTTTTCATTTTCAATTCTTCTACAAAAGGAAATAAAAACATCTAGAGTTTGATCCTTATGTTTTAGAAAATAAGTCCAAGTATATCTAGTATAGTCATCAATGATCACAAAGCAATACCTACTACCATTCAATGAGATTATAGTACTACAATCAAACAAATCCATATGTAGTAAATCTAAGGCAGTAGAGGTACTTACAGCGCTTTTACCTTTGTGAGATGCTTTCGTTTGCTTACCCATTTGACATGCATCACATAGCTTTTCCTTTTCGTATTTGATGCTTGGTAAGCCTCGTACAAGTCCTTTGTTGGCCAATTTTTGGATATTCTTCATGTTCACATGTGCCAACCTCCGGTGCCAAAGTGAAGACTCTTCTTCTTTGGACATGAAACACTTAATAGAAGCATTAATAGCACTTTTAAAAGAAACTTGATAAATATTATCTATTCTTGTGCCTACTAGTACCGTGTCAAGTGTGTCATTTTGTCTAACTAGACATTGACTTGGATGAAATTCAATTGTGTAACCCGCATCACACAATTGACTGACACTTAGGAGATTAAAAGTCATCCCCTTGACTAGAAGGACATTTTTGATTCTAAGACATTCGGATATTTGAATGTCTCCTATCCCTACAACCTTAAGACTACCATTATTACCAAATGATACATTACCTCTACTTTTGCTTTGTAGGGTAGTGAACAATGATCTATCCCCGGTCATGTGTTTGGAGCACCCACTATCAACAAACCAAGTTGATAGATGCTCCCCCTCAATCAATGCCTACACAATACGAAAAATAGAAGATTTAGGTACCCAAACCTTGGGACCTAATGCACCTACAATGCATGATTTAGGCACCCATGCCTTGATCACTTTCTTTTGAACCCTAGAAACCTTAGATGATCTAACATGGGTTCTTGACATCAATGAAACAAAGGTTGGTTCTTTAGGTCGGTAACCTATACCGGCCTTGTTGTAAACCGCTCTTTGAGCGTTTAGGATCATGTCCAAAGTCTTGGAGCTAGTTGAGAATTTCTCAAGAAGACTCTTGAGTTTCTCCACTTCACTCTTCAAGGCTTTGTTCTCATCCTCTAGGACTTCCACATGCAAGTCATCAATATCCTCATCCTTAGAGGATTTTAATTGCTCTACTTCTACTTTTAAAGACTTCACTTTTTCCTTAGACTTCTTTAACAAATTAGTTAAGCATGCAATGGTTCTATAGAATTTATCTAACTCAAGAGAAATTACCTCTTCATCATCCGAAGATGATGAAGTCGCGGTTGAAGAGTCCCTTGATTCGTCACTGCTCTCCATGTCTTCGATGGCCATGAGAGCTACATGGCGAGTGCTCTTCTCCTCCTTTTCTTCTTCGGATGAACTGGAAGAAGAGTCATCCCATGTGGCCTTCAAGGCTTTCTTCTTCTTTTTTGATTTCTCCTCCTTCTTCTTTAGTTTTGGGCATTCATTCATATAATGCCCCTTTTTGCTACACTCACAACATGTGATGTTAGATTTATCAACTTTAACTTTACTAGTGTTACCTTTCCCTTTGTAGCGTCGACTCTTCCTTATCATCCTTCTTACGAAGTTAGCCATCTCGGATGATGAAGACTCGCTTCCATCCTCCTCGGACTCGGACGAAGAAGATGAGACCTCCTTCTCCTTCTTCTTTTCTTTCTTCTTCTTGGCCTTGTCCCCTGCCACAAGAGCAATCCCCTTCTCCTTGGGGCCTTTGTTAGCGATCTCATGTAATTCCATTTCACAAAATAAGTCATCTATCTTAACAATAGATAAGTCCTTAGATATCTTGTAGGCAGCCACCATGGATGACCACAAAGCATTCCTAGGAAAGGATTTTAGTACATACCTTACAAGGTCACGATTCTCGACCTTCTCATCAATGGAATGTAAACCGTTAAGTATTTCTTTGAATCGACCATGGAGTTCACTTACCGTTTCGTACTCCTTCATGGTGAGGTTTTGAAGTTGGTTGAGGAAAAGATCCCTCTTGGCTATTCTTGAATCACGGGTGCCTTCATGAAGCTCAATGAGCTTGTTCCATAGGTCCTTGGCACTAGTGAAAGGACCAACTTTGATCAACTGCTCCTTGGTCATCCCACACTGCAGGGTGACCACAGCTTTTGCACCGGCTTCTCCCTTCCGGGTTTGTTTGGTAGACCATCTTGAGGAGTCAAGCTCCTTTCCCTCAACATCATTTGGAGGGGTGAATCCCTCCTTCACAGAGAACCACATACCTATATCCGTCTTGAGGTAGTATTCCATCCGTGATCTCTAATATTGGAAATCAGCCCCGTCGAAGAAAGGGGGTAGATTGGTGCTGAATCCTTCTCTCAAAGCCATTGTTGTTATGCTCTCGGGTGTTAGACCGTTGGACAGAGCCCCTTGCTCTGATACCACTTGTTGGACCTCGGATGGCTAAAGAGGGGGGTGTGAATAGCCAGACACACAAACTTTTTCTTCTTTGAAGTTTCTGCGATTAGGGTTAGCAGCGGAAGAAAACATAGAAAGACAGAAACAGAAGAACAAACAGAAAACCAACGCTAACTCAGAAGGTTTACAAGGTTCGGGGATAACTTGCCCCTACTCCTTGGCATGCCCATGCCCGTGAGGTGGATGATCCCTTGATCATCAGCAGATCAAGCCCCGGAAATCCGGATAGAATAGAACCTCCTTCTTGGAGGAGAATCCTCTTCACAACAGTCTCAAGAATGATATCAAATTCAGCACACAAAGACTCAAGAAAGAACTTATAGACCAAGCTAAAGCACAGGCAAAGAAAGCGCAAAGAGAAGAGAACACTTCACAGAGCTCAACCCAGCACAACTCTCATGCAAGAACCTTCAGCTTATCATGTCTACTTGCTGATCAACTCGCGAAGTTCTCAAACCGATTCAAAGTTCTCTGTTGTTGTCTTTTCTTCTTCGCCAGCCTTCTTTTAAGTCTCTGCTCATCAGCAGGCCACCACCAGGCGCGTCTGCAATCACCTCTTATCACAGCTCCATCATCACCTAACCTCTACTGGGCTCAGTCCACTGAAACCTCTTCAGCCGAACCTCAGGTCAGTTGCCAGCTCCGCCAGACAGTTGCCAGCTCCGCCAGACAGTTGCCAGCTCGTGCCAGAAGCCGTTGAATCCTACGAAGGGAAAACGGACAAACCTGACCGAAGCGAAAGTTGCCAATTGACCCTCCTTCTTGGTTTGAGTCATCCCTGTCTCACCTGCACACTCAACAGAGGCTTAGCACAGCAAATCAAAAACAAATCAGCAGTGTAACAGAGAAATCAGAAGCGATTCAGAGCATTATCAGAAGTCTGACAACGTTTTCAAATTAAAGATATCAGCCACTAATCGGTCACTCTGACCGATCAGTGAAGATCTTGATCGATCAGGCTCCTGCCCGATTGATCCAAGGAAGCTCTGATTGATCACCTTGACCGATTAGAGATCGAGGATCGGTCACCAGACTGATCCACCAGCTTAATGGGATTTCAAGCCACAACCCACAGGTTCCTTGACCTGATCGGTCACCTAACCGATCATGTTGTGCCCTGATTGGTCACAGTGACCGATCAGGTCACCTCTGGACTGATCAGGACCCATCTTGATCGGTCCAGGAGGACCCTGATCGGTCACCTTGACCGATCAGGGTTTTCTCCAGACCCTACTGATCTCTCTCTGATCGTTCACCAGAACAATCAGAAGCCAAACAGAAACATTATGATCTCTCTCTGATCGTTCAGCAGAAAGATCAGAAGCCAAACAGAAACATTCTGTTCTCTTTCTGATCATTCACCAGAACGATCAGACTCCCTGGATCGGTCACCAAACCGATCTATTAACAAGGGAGCTCGTGCCAACTTTTAATCGGACTCCAGAACTATCCAAACACTTGGCTGACTCATGCTTAGTCCCCCGGACCAAGACTTCATGCCTGGCTTCACTCACCGGGACTTTGTTCAACCTAGCTTCCCTCGCTAGGACCTGACATCACTCACCAGGGTTTCCTTCACCTAGCTCCACTCGTTAGGACCCGACTTCATTCACCGGGGTTTCCATCACCCAGCTTCACTCACCAGGACCCGGCTTCACTCACCGGGGTTTCCGTCACCCGGCATCACTCACCAGGACCCGGCTTCACTCACCGGGGTTTCTGTCACCCGGCTTCACTCGTCGAGATTTTTGTCACCCAGCTTCACTCACCGGGATTCGTGTCACCCGACTTCACTCACCAGGATTCATGTTCAGTCCCCGACCAAGACTTAAGCCGAACTTATCTTACTCACCTAAACTTGAATCGGTGTCAACACCAAAACAACAATCAGGTCAGACTGGATCAACATTTCTAACTTAGAATCTCCTTTGTGATACTCAGAATGTTATTCCAAACTGAACTTGTGATTATTTTTTATACTTAGAACTCTTGTCAAAAATTTTAAAAAAACTTTTGTAACATGTTTTTCTTTGAAAATTATTTTTTGAAAAATTATGAAATCCATTACTTAAAAGTTATTTTGAAAAAACTCAAAAAACCCTCACTACAAGAAAAAAGCTAAACAACAACGCTTTTTACGCGTTGTCTATGTAACTTAAAAAGCGTTGTTAAAAGCACTGTTGTTAAAATTATGTTCAAAGACAATGCTTAAAAAGCGTTGTCAATTTGTGCAAAGACAATGCTTTTTTAATGTTTAAAAAGCGTCGTTGTTTTTTATAAAGACAATATTTTTGCAACACTTAAACAACGTTGTTGATTTTTACAAAGACCACACTTTTGCAACGTTTATAAAGCGTTGTCATTTTTTTCCAGGACAAAGCTTTTACAACGCTTAAAAAGCGTTGTCATTTACTACAAGGTCAAAGTTTTTAAAACATAAATATTTTACCAAAACATACAAAAAATATCCACAAATAGTAAATATGAATATCCACAAACAAAAAATAAAAGCATCCACAATCCTTTTTAAAATTTAACTATTTAACAAAAGATACAACTTCATATTATCCAAACAAAAAATATATATGGTCGCACAATCCTCAAATTAACTTTATATCCATATTAAGTTTAACAAGATCATCATCAAAACATCCTTCGCCGGTAGCTATGACACTATTCTTTGGCCTTAACTTCTCAAGATCTTTAACTATGATTTAACACTGCATCAAAATAAAAATTCATGTTAGAGATTCTGTGTGAATGAGATAATCGACATCGATAAAATCCATAAGCAAGTTAAATGTTGGATCCGTGGTGAAATAGTTGTCAAAGGTACTTACTTTTCGATCCATGGTGAACTTTGCTGATGGCTTCTTCAATATTGGATGAACATCAACTGAGCAAGGAGATAAAAATCAGCCCTATAGCAAGCATAAACTTGTAACTAATAAAACAGAAAAGCGATTTATGAAACATGGATCTCAAAATGAAACATGTAACAACATCATTTAATATATCATGCTTCTATATAAGTATTTTTGAACATTAATATTCAATATGTGACTACCTGTGTAGGTAATAATTCATGCTCACGAGATCCCCCAGCAATTACATATATCATACTTTGGATGACATTGGTAAAATTTTGAATATGTTCTTCATGCATCTGCCTCATCCGCTCCATAGGAGTAAAATTAGTCCCCTACCTTATTTATTGGGCATCCAAGTCTAGGAAGAGAAAGTACATTAAAAGTTCTTCTGAGTTTGAATAAGCAAAGGATTTATAGGACTTCTTAACTTGCAACTAAGAATAGTCTTAAACAATTTTAGCAAGCTCTGGAAAATGCCATCCATACCATTCACGAACTCTCATGGCATAGGTATTGAGCTCTTTGTCTAAATCATCCAATAATCTAATGGCTTGAATGATCATTGTATCAACCTAAACCAATCAAAATGAAAACCTTTTATAATCACAAGAGCAGTTCAGTTTATAAGAGGTGAAATTATTCATGCACAGATTTCCAAAACCCCTTCATAATAAATTAGGTTTGTGGAGCTAGATTCACCAAGAGAAGCAAAAATGTCATTTTCTAAAAGGGGGATCAAATTATGTGTACAAAAACTGAATTTTTTTGTTTCCCATATGGTGTTAGTATAATCAACATCGAAATATTTGTCAGGAATTGATATAGACAGACAATTGCGAGCATACACAACCCACTTTGAATCAAAACTACAAAGTAGGAGTAACCTTATCAAGGCTGAACTTTAGCTTGTATCTGGAAAAGCTGTGGGACAATCCTAAGCTCATTGGAGCTAAATCTTGTACAGCTAACCTAGCTATGAGTTCTGTCAACTGATTCCTAAGCCCCCTCATCAACTCCATCACGGCATTGTTGTGGAGACAATCAATTTTCTGTAGATCATAGAATGCAAAACTCAGATCATATAACCATGCCAGACAAATAGACAATGATAAAGCACATTAACTAGCTAACCAGCTTGTCCTTTATTGCATTGCCAAGTTTTGAATCAGCCACGGCCAATGTTTCACCATCACAGTGAGCACGTAAAAACTTCCTCAGGCCTTTGCTGGGCTTGCTATCAATCAATAATGTTGCGGCAGATAATGCATCTGAAGTGTTCTCAAATTTATTGAAAGCTTGCAGCTTCACAATCTGACAAAAAGAGGGGGGAATATTTTTAAAAAACATATTGACAACAGAAAAAGGAACTGAATAACAAGTGTCATCTAGCAGCTTGTACTGCTCTGAAATTTCCTTATAAAAAAAATTAGTTTACTAGGTGAAATGCGGAATCATTTGTTTCATAATAGTCATTTCAAACAAAGTCAGAAACAACCTAATCAGTAATGAACATTTGCAATCAGGAGGGAAAATGGCAGAAATAAGAACTTGTCAAGTAACCATTCTAGCAGACTCGACACTCGTAAACTCCTTCCATAAATCCTGAAATAGCAGATGGAAAACGAATAAAGTGAACAAAACTAATAACTTGAGATAAAGCATGACATGAATGAATCGGAAAACACTATCACTGATCGAAACAAACTGATAGCCGAGAAACTCAAAACTCCACTGATCAGAGAAATGGAAAAAATCACAACATGAAATCCACAGCTCACTATCACTAGCAATGATCCCAACCCAATGTTCCAATTCAGATTCAAAAACTAAATCTCCATTGATTAATGCATTCCTAATCACACTACTAGAAAATAACAAGGCTTACCTCCTCTGTTCCATCCTTCTTCGAAGATGCCACACCAAATTTCAAACCCAATCAATCCAACCCACGAACTCCATCTCATTCCCTGCTCATCAACTGATCACCATCACCAATCCACAACAACCCAAGAACACAAGAGCAAATTCGAAGAAGGGAAACAACAAATCCAAAATCCATACTCATGGCAGAGTTATCATCTCGAATTCGATCAAAGAACCGTGAGAAAACCTCAGCAATCAAAGAACAATCAGATTCAAATCAACCACTATCGGAAAACCGAGATCAATCTTGAAAACCCAATTCTTACCTAGAATGTTGTCACGCCCAAGAACAGTCACGAATAGGGGAGATCGAGTACTCAGTTGGCTTCTTTTGATCGAAATCCCACATCAATCGTCGGAGAAAACTCAGTGACGCCACGTCGGCGAACCACTACTGATCTGCGCTGGTTCTTGGATGACTCCGTCTCAAGAAGAACAATGGATCCTCGACGCTCACATGAGAAGAAGAGGAGGAAGAGAGATCACCATGGGCAAGAGGCTCTCGGCTTCGTTCAAGGGAGAAGGAAGAGAAGAGGAATCGGATCGGAAATGAGGGGTTGGCCGCGACTAGGTCTCGCGATGGAGAAAGGAAGGATCGGCTTTGACTTGGCTAGGGCAAAAGCATCGGCGAGGAAAGAAGAGAAGAAAAGGGGAATTTTAAGTGAAATGACTATTTTGCAAATTTGCCACTCTTCTTCTAAAATCTCCAATCAAAACTTTCTTTAGAAATTTTGCTATAAATGTAACGCCTGCCTTTTTCCCACACCTTATGGTGTGGCGAGAAAGCGGCGTTACGCTAAACATACATGTACATATAAAACATCTTAATGTAGCGGAATAATTTTTTTTCTTCTACACATGCTTTTAACCATGCAACTAATACATGAATCATCTATACATGCCTAAATTGTCATTCATGAACCTGGTGTCATTGGACTTAGCATATTAACGACATGCATAGCATCATGATATAACCATCCCATAACTTATTCATAATCATCATAAGTAGCAAGTAACTTATCCATAAACATCATGAGTCTTAAGTCATTCATTAGGCATAACCATTATAAGCATAGCATGGAATCTAAGGAGACATTTCAAAACCCAAGACATGCGATATGTGTAAATAAAAGAATCCTTTGCCATGTCACCGCCACACACACACATGCTCTAGCCCCTCCTGCTGCTTCCCTTAGTAACCTCTTGCTTGATCTGCGGTATAAGAAAAATAAGACTATAAGCACATAGGCTTAGTAAAACCCTTTCCTACTCATGAAAATCCATACGTCGCATATTCATAAACATGAAACAGTTGACATTGCATAATTCCGAACATAAAGCATAAACTTAACACATACCTATCATGGCATAATTCTTGACATCACCATAAACATAAACTTACTTATCATGGCATAATTTTTAACATGAACATTTGTATAAACATACTTATCATGGCATCATTTTTTTTAACATGAGTATAAACATAAACATACTTATCATAGTATCATTCTTAACATAAACATAAGCTTAAGCATACTTATCATGGTATCATTCTTAACATGAATCATAAACATAAACATACTTTTCATAGCATCATTCTTAACATAAACATAAGCTTAAGCATACTTATCATGGTATCATTCTTAACATGAATCATAAACATAAACATACTTTTCATGGCATAATGCATAACATGAATGAATGCATGAGTCAAATGCATATATCATAAGGATGCTTAATTTGAAAACCATAGTTATAAATACTTGAACATAATCATAACATCATGGGGGTCCCCGGCTTGTACCACATACATACATCATAAGCGCGCATCCCTAAGTAAATACGAGGTAGCTAGCCTCGACCTACTAGGGTAGGAACAGCTACGGTAGTTCCAAAAACCGAGGCGTTCTTAAGGTGCCCATCCCTGTTGGACAGCTATGGTAGTCCCAGAACCGTAGACAGCTTCGGTAGTCCAGAACCGAGGCGTTCTTAAGGTGCCCATCCCTTGGACCCTTACTTCGGTCCGGTACAAGCCCATTCATAAAAATAAAATACTTCACATGCTTCATCATTCATAGAACATTCTTAGCATAAACATAATCTTGTTTCATGAAACTTGACATAAGAATAGGAACAGCTGCGGTAGTTCCAAAATCGTGGACAGCTACGGTAGTCCAGAACCGAGGCATTCTTAAGGTGCCCATCCCTTAGAATGACATAAATATACTTAACATTTCATCATTCATACTTAACATCATGATGCCTTAAAGGCATGAACATTCATCATCATTCATTATCTTCATTCATAAGGTATGTCATGCTTACATCATTTTGTCTTAGAGCCATGATCATCATTTTCATTCATCATCTTTATTCATAAACATAGCATATGTACATATCATTCATAAAGCATGGCATACATACATGTCATTCATAAAACATGGCATACATACATATCATTCATAAATCATAGCATACATACATAATTAGCATCTTAATTCCTAAAACTTGCATGATTATGGTACATAGGTAAACATGCATAGATCTTTTCATACATGATTCATACTCCCTAGGTTCATGGCCCATGGTCTAAACATTCATGAATAAACATAGCACATGACCTAACATACAAAGTCATGATACATCATACCTGAAGCTAGGGTTTTGGGTAACATAGAAATTCTTACAACATGCTTAAACATATACATACATCATAATGAAACATAAACAAGTATCCTTGAACCTTGACCCCACCTAAACCCTAGTTTAGGGGTTTGGACGAATGGTTAATAGGAGGAGGCTCCCTTATTCAATCAACATGAATGGTTCCATAAGTAAAAGCAAACCCATACGTTACACACCATGACATAGGGAGCCATTAAACCCTATAATTGGAGCTAACCCTAAGTCTTAGCCCCCCATCTTGACTTTGGCCGAAACCCTAGAGGGTCACAAGCACATGGAAAAATTCATACAAGTCCCAATTTACATCTTATACCTTACATATAATACCATAGGAAGCCATTAGAACCCTTGCTTGGAGTTAACCCTAACTTCTTGCCCTATAACCCATCTTGGACGAAAGTTACAAGACCATAGGTCATGTAAAAACTTCCACATAAATCCCCATTAACATTCTTTACCACATAAGAAAACCTAGGAAACATTATTGGAAAGTTAGATCCAAAACTAAACATGGAAACTTGTGGTGGGCGAAACCTTTGGAGGCCCTAACCCTATTTTTTTCATCATATATTCCTAACAAAATTCTTATATCATGATCACAACTTGAAAACTATTATACCACAGGTGAGGGAGTCTTACATTCCTTGATCTTGCTTATAAACCTTGAATAGAAAGTAAAAAAGAAACCTCCTTGACCCTAAACTTCTCCTTAGCCTTTGTAGCCTTGTAGAAGGCCTTGGATCTTCAAGATGGAGTCCTTTGTGAAGCTTTTCCAAGGAAAAGAAACCCTTGTGGGTTTCAGCTATAAGAAGAAGGAAGGAGGAGAGGAATGGTCTTGGGGAAGAAGAGAAGGAAAAGAGTAACTCCTATGTCTCTTCTTCTCTCATCCACTCTTTTATACCACATGAAGGGGGGCAAGTGAAGGGTCATGGTGTCTCTTCTCTTGATGACTCTTCACTTCCCTAAGCCTTAACCAAAATCCTCTTCATTCTCTACTAGCACTCCCTTGCTAGGTGAATTGGTTAATACATGCATGGTGTACCATAGGTCCAAGGTTTAATCCTTGATGCATGCACTTTATTTTTCTATTTTATTTTTATTTTATTTTTATTATTTTCAAAAATTCCCCTAAGACCCACCCATAATCCTGCTAATATTCCTAATTAAAATCTCATTTATATTTATATTAAATTCTACCTAGAATCCACCTATAACCATGGTACTAGAAAAGTCCATATAAGGCCATTAGTACTTAGCTTTTCTATTTAATTGGGGAAATCATGGATTACTAGTCTAAAGTTCATACTAGTATCCCTAGGTTCCTCGGAAACTATCTAGACATGATCAATATTTTAAAGAAAATATTGAAAAATTTTCCGGGTCGTTACAATAAAACCCCTTCTAATTTTCAGTATTTAACATTATATGTTAGTCATTATCCGAGTTAGTAATTCTCATAATTTACCTAATCCATATTAAATTCTAATTTAAAACTTATTTAATTTTTAAATTAGATAATTTAAATCTAATTTTTTTCTTAAATAATTCAAAATTATCCCTGCAAATATTTTTAAAATTCAAAAAAATTATTCTAAATTTTTCATAAAGTTATTTCTAATTTTAACTCATATTTATAGTATTTTTATATATGTATATATATATATATATATTTGTATGTATATATATATGTTTTCATTTATTTATTAATTATTATTTTTAATTTTAATTTATTTTATTTTATTTTTTTTACACTGTATTTTACATAGAAAAAGTTGCTAAAGTTTTATTATTTATACTTTTATTTTATTAGCATACCTAAAAAAATTAACCTCCAAACACACAACCGCTTTTTGAAAAAGCCGTTGTCTTTGATCTAAAAAAAAGGTCAATAGACAACGGGTATTTGAAATGTTGTGTTTTAATAAGAAATAAAAAAATAAAACGGTATATTAGACAAGGTTGGTGTTTTAATAAGAAATAAAAAAACATAGACAACGTTTTCATTAAAAGCGTTGTTAAAAAAAAAGACAACGCTTTTTAAAAAAAATGCTGTCTTTCAAGTGTTGTGAAATCATAATTTTCTTGTAGTGCCTCTTAGATATTTCGTTCCCCCTTGAATTTTTTTTTATATATGTCAAAGGGGGAGGAAAGGTCAAACTTAAGTGTTTTATAACACAATAATCCAGGGTTGCAGGGGAAGTATGAGAAATAATTTTTTTTTCAAAATTACATTACTCTACTCATAACTGTAAACTTTACTCTGCTCAAAATGCTAAAATTCATTGGTTTTTTACCTTCTTTTCTTAAAGATTATAATTTTTACTTAACTTTGAATTGTGTTGCCATAAATCAAAAAGGGGGAGATTGTTGGTGTCGGAAGCACCATATCAAACCTTGTTTTGATATTGGCAAAGGGTTCAAAGTTAAGTATTATTGGTGCTCTAACGATATTACTCAAATTGTGTAGGAAAAGTCCTAGGAACACTGGGCACGATGTCCTGGTTCTAAGAATTGGGCACTAAGTCCTG
Source organism: Boesenbergia rotunda (assembly GCA_024364735.1). Classification (NCBI taxonomy): domain Eukaryota; kingdom Viridiplantae; phylum Streptophyta; class Magnoliopsida; order Zingiberales; family Zingiberaceae; genus Boesenbergia; species Boesenbergia rotunda. The sequence continues at coordinate 191,071 of JAGFNQ010001391.1, forward strand.
GCCACAGGCAGGGCAACTAAGTCCTGACATAAGGTTGGGCAATAAGTCCTGGTCGTGGACTGGGCACTAAGTCCTGGTAGAGGGCTGGGCACCGAAGACCTGATGAGTAAAGCTGGGCACTAAGTCCTGGTCAAGGACTGGGCACCGAAGACCTGGTGAGTGATGCTAGGCAAAAGTCCAACCGGAGAAGCTGGTTGGCAAAAAGGTAAATTCTCCCGAGAGGAGTAGGAGAGGACGCGTTCCCCGTAGGAGGGAACATTAGGCGTCGGTTCGACCTAGGGTTCCATTTGGGAGACCCAAAGTGATAACCAAGACAGCTTAGGTTCTAAATAATGTTTAATATATCATGTATATTTGCTTCTTGTGTTAGAACTAACCCTGGTTGCAGGAAATGAAGGGACGGTGTTTCTACAGCTCAGGCGCCTCATTGGAAGGAGATGCCTCACTGGGCTAGGCGCCTGTGTGGATATAGGCACCCCAGTGCAAGGCCAAACCAAGCCATCGAAGCAAACTACAACGAAAGCCTTTGGACCAAGTCAAGCTAGGCGCATGTGATAACACAGGCACCCCAGTCAGCTCAGGCGCCCCAGTTGAAGGGATAAGCGCTGGCCGAGTCTGCGGATTGGAGCTCTCGCAGATGAGGCCACGTGTCAGGCACCCCCTTCAACACAGGCGCCCCAACGACCAGTATAAATAGGGGTTCACCCCCAAGGCTTCAGAACAACTCGAACATCTCGCTCTCAACACTTTCGTTCAAGAGCTACGCTCTGACACGCTCCGCACTCACGATTCAAGCGCCGACGACGAACCGCTGCTCCGAACTTCCAACCACTCCGGTCGTCGGTAAAAGTTTATTTTCGTAAAGTTTTGTAATTTCATTTTCAATTCTATATTATGTATCCAACTTGTAATATTTTTACAAATAGAATTTCCCAATGTAAACGGTCAAGGACCGTGGGCCTTGGAGTAGGAGTCGACTGTGACTCTGAACCAATTAAAAAGAAAGATTGTTAGCGATTGTTTTTGTGTTTTTTGCTGCGTAAATTCTCTTAATCATCCAAAAATTTTACGATCGATATTCACCCCCCCTCTATTGATTTACTCTGATCCAACAATAAGACGGGTTTCTCCGCCTCCAGAAAACATCCAAAAAGGAGACAACTAGTGGATGGGCGCTACCCATAATTAGGTCGTAGACGTACTGACCCTGAGGGGTTGAGAACCAAGTAAATCTCACGTGTTATTGTTGTGTTTGTTATTACTTTTATTATTCCACTACTACTAACAACTTTGATATTAAGCGAACGATCAACGAAGATCCGATGAAAAGTTTACAAGTTGATATTCACCCCCTCCCCCTCTATTGACACCACCGATCCCACAATAGGTATCAGAGCAGGTGGCTCTGATCGGACTCACTGCTGAAGGAGCAAGAAGGTCATGAATTGAGGGGGAGAAAAGGGTGAAAAATGTTGGTGCAAGATGCATCAGTGATGTCCTCCTCTAAGTGTTTTAATGTTTGACAAGATACTTAAGTCAGTGATACATTGAACAAAGGAAGGGAGTTAAGAGAGGAGTAACAAAATGAACCAAAGTCCTAGTAAACCTAGGCAATAAGTCCTAGTTCGAAGAATAGGGCACTAAGTCCTTATCATGGATTGGGCACTAAGTCCTGACAAAGGGCTAGGCATCGAAGACCTGACCGGAAGTTGGGCACGAAGTCCTGGTCGAGGACTGGGCAAGAAGACCTGGCCGAGGGTTGGGCACCGAAGACCTGGTTCGAGGAATTGGGCACGAAGACATGGCCGAGGGTTGGGCACCGAAGTCCTGGACCTAGGGTTTGGGCACAAAGTCTTGGTCCGAGGGACTGAGCAACTTAGATGAGCGATGACTAAGGACAGAAGTAGAGATGGGACAGGGTTCAGACATCTCGAAATCCGAGAGTATCGGAGGCTAAGCAAAAGTCCACCCGAAGGACTGGGTGGCAACCATCTCCTGAAAGGAGTAGGTGAAAGGCGCGTTCTCGGGGGTGGGAACTTGCATCTATTCGACCTAGGGTTTTGTGAAAATCTGAAGTCAGAACCAAGTCCTTATGGTTAAGAATATGTGTATATTTGCTTTGTATTTGTGTATCTTATAGGTACCAAGATTGGAAGACAAAGCAGGCAAAAAAAATGGGCTAGAAGCCTTGAAGCCAGGCGCCCCCATTGATAGGGGCGCCCAATAGCATCAGGAACCCCCATCAATAGGGGCGCCTGGGTCAAAGAACAAAAAGGCAACTTCGGTGAAGAAAGCAGAACAGGCTTCCATTCAAGCGCCCGGGATGATACAGGCGCCCAAGTTGAAAGCTGTATTTTGCTGCTGCGAGTTCGAAGCAGAGATAAGCTTTCATTTAGCATCTGGGAGGTCCAGGGCACCCTGGTCAAAGGTTTATCAGCTACGATGAGTTCGGCGCAGAGATAAGGTTTGACCAAGCCTATAGGGGGCCCCATCAACACAGGCGCCCGAATGAAGCCTATAAAAGGGGATTCGACCCCTCAGCTTCAGACACAACTTCCAAACACGATTCTAAGCTTTCCAAGCAATGACAATGGACTAACGACGAGGCTCTACGACTGGGAGGCTCCAGGAGGAAGTGCGCGACACTTCGGAGGTTCAGATCGGCCGAGTCTTCGACCATTTCATTTTGGTTTGCTTTAATTATTCTACATTTAATTTCTTATATTTTGATTGTAATACTGCACTGTAAGATGGGTTTCTCTGCCTCCAGAAAGTCCGGAAAGGAGATCAATAGTGGACGGGCGTTCCCGTGCTTAGGCCTTGGATATATTGACCCTGGGGGGTTGGGAACCAAGTAAAAAATCTCGCGTGCGCTGTGTTGTCTTTTACTCTTTCTGTTTTATTTTCCGATGTGCTACTAACTCTGTGTCCAAAACGAACGAAAGTTTTACGAGGTTCCGCAAAAATTATTTTCGGTCGATATTCACCCCCCTCCCTCTATCGACGACACCGGTCCTACAATTGGTATCAGAGCCAGACCGCTCTCTTCACCGGACTAACCGCCGACGGAGCAACGACGCCATGAGTTGAGGGGGAGCCCAGGGGTGAATCAGGTACAATGTTTTAAATGTCTGTTTTTAAATTCCACATTATATGCTTCACGTGCAGGGAGAGAGGACACTACAAAAATCAGTGTCCTACTTATAAGACTCGTTCTTCATCAAAAGCAAAGAAGGTACCAGCACCTTAAGTCCGGAGGAATAAAGATCACATCAAGTGCTTCAAATGCGGAAAATATGGACACTACAAGAATAAATGTCCGGCAAAGGTACGTAGAATTTACATTCCGAAAATTTTTAATATTCCTGCACTAGTTTATCTAAATAATTTAGATAATTTTTCTGAAAAGTTAAATTTTGTGAATAGTCAAGTTAATGTTCTGCATGGCCAATTACAAAATATCAATAATATTAAAATATCAGAAATCAACACTTTAATCCTTAATGTTAACTCGATAATTTATAAAGTAAATTCTTAAATTAATTCTGGAATTAAACTGAATTTTAATTCTGAAAATTCTGAATTCAAATTTGAAAATCATAAGGAAAATTCTGAATTCAAATCTAAAATTATTAAGGATAATTTTAAAATTCTTAATGATAATTCTGAGATTAATCTGAAAAATATTTCTGAGGATGAAGATGAATTTTCTAAAAATATTTTTGAGAATAATGAGGATAATTCTGAGGATAGTGGAGATAATGACTTTTTAGATTATAATTTAATTATTCCCTTGGATAATCCTGAAATATTAACTAGTGGCCCAAATTACTCCACCTATGTTGAGGATATTGAAGAATATAATTTTGAGGATGAGGAAGAGATCGAATTTTCTGAGATCAAGGTCATAGTCAATAAAAATCATAAAGATTCAAATAAATCAGAATTATTAGAAAAACTTGAAAAGATAAGTAAATATGAAATAGTAAAGGAATCAGAGATTTTTGAAATAATGAAAATGATGAAGCTAAACCCACAATTATTATCTAACCCAGAAATGTTGAAATTTAAATCTAATTAATTTTTTATCCATATTTATTTCAATCCTCAATAATCCTGAAGTAAATTAATTTCAATTATCCTTAATTAACTTAATCTTAATTTTTTAATTAATATATAATTAATTCAAAATTCAATTAATCATTTCAACCTTAATTATTCAAATTAATTAATTCAATTCTTAATTAACTCAGATTAATCCTTAATTAATTCAATTAATCTATAATTAATTGAAAATTCAATTAATCATTTCAACCTTAATTAATTTTTATTTTAATTCTTAATTAATTTAATTAAAATTCAAATTAATTCTTAATTAATTCAATTAATCCTTATTCAAATTAATTCTTAATTAATTCAATTAATCCTTATTCAAATTAATTCTTAATTAATTCAATTAATCCTTAATTCAAATTAATTCAGATTAATACAATTAACCCGTAATTAAATTAATGTTATCTTTTTTAACTCTAAAGTAACTTAAACTTAAATCTTAAAAACGTTAATTAGATTTTAATTAATTTTTAAACCTTAATTTTAAAACTTAATTAATTTAAAACTAATTAATTAAACCTTAATTAATTTTTATTTAATTCTTAATTAATTTAATTAATTCAACTTCAATTATCCTTAATTAACTCAATTAATCCTTAATTAATTCCAATTAATTCTTAAGTGACTCAAACTCAAATTAAATAAAATCTTACCGAAATCGGAACAATTAATTAAATTAAATATGTCAAAGTGGGTTGACATATTTGCGGGTTCACACGATATGTATCAAATCGAGAATTTGATACATCTTTAGAAACTTAATTAAATATTTTGACTTGTTTGACTCATGCATAACTGTCATGCCATGCATTTGTTATTTCTTTTAAATATATAACATGTCATTCATATTTAAATTTTATGCATGATTTAGAACGGTTATAGGAAAAAAAATAGTTGAAACATGAACAACCTAGTATTAGGTGGAGGTGAGATGATAGTACGCTAGGAAAGTCGTCTAGTGGAACTAGCCGAAGCTACCGATCCAAAACCTAAACTAGTTAGATCAAAATCTTTCAAGAAGTAATTTGAAGATGAATTTTCTATAATAGGCTTTGTCAAGGAAAGGGTTGATGATCCAATAAGGCTACGGCCAAAGAAGGCCTTGTGCCTCGCAAAAACCTGGAAGCCAATTACTGAAAATCAAATTCACTTTACTATTGTTAGATTTGAATCTAACACAAGTTTCAATTAAATCTTAGATTTAACAATGAATTAAGAAAAATGATTCAAGCATCTCACAATACACCTATAAGGCAACCATGCGTGCTGTATTGAGACATCTAGAATGGGTGAGATGTTAAGGACTAATAAAGTGAAGAATATTTTTTAAAACTGTTTTCAAAATTGTTAGAATATTTTTCTAAAATATATTTTCAAAATAGTGCTTTAACATAATAATGTTTTTATGAATTTCATGTCTGTCAGATTGCCAATATATTATATGTCTTCAAAAATTATATCTTTTTGAAAAATTGTTTGACTCACACAATTAGACACAAGCTTTTTAGGACAGCACTAATGTTCCTTAAGGCACATAGATAGAGTCAAACGATGTCGGGTATAGGAGGAGTGGTTTTTTTTAATTTGTGCCTTAAAAATTATTGTCTTTTAAAATGGTTTTCGAAAACTGTGCCTTAAATACTATTACATATGTTTTCGAAAACTATGTCTGATAAATTACCTTCATTTAAAAATATGTTTCGAAATTTCAAAATACATTCTAAAATTGTGCCGATGTCTCATTTGATTTTGATAAACCCTAAAGACACAAAGGAAGGTCCACTTCATGATCTACAAGGACTCCTAGGATGTGTCAAATTTAGGGGGAGTCTGAGTCAAAAGAAGAATTTCTGAAAAAGTTTTTTTTGGTAATTATTTGTTTTGAAATTATTAGATAATTCTTTGATCTGAACTAAACCCTAAAGACTTAGAGGAAGAGCACTTGTGGTCAATAAGCTTCCTAGGACTGGGTCAAGTTTAGGGGGAGGTCAAATTTCAAAGAATTTTTAATATATTTTCATGCACTCCATTATTAAGTCATTTTTGAAAACATAATTTTTCTTCAAAGTACTATTTTTTTAATCATATTAAATCTCTATCACTTTCAAAGTAGTTTTTTTAAATAATATTTACTTGGGCTTGAGAATTTCAGGACACTTAGGAAAATATCCTTGTAGTTAACAAGGTTTCCTAGGATTGTGTCAGACTGGAAAGGAAACCAAGTCAAGTAAAATATTATGTTTTCAAAACAATATTCTTCTAAGTACCTTCAAAATATAAGTCAAGTAATACTTTTTACAGAACTTACATTTATAATATCTTTCAAAGTTGCTTATATTTTTTTAAAAGTACTTGCGTGATTTTCAAAAACTCAATACATCTCAAAAGTACTTGCATTTTTAAAATGATCAAAATATTTTTCAAAGGTACAAATATTTCATCAAATACTAGCATGTTTCAAAGAACATTTTTGTGAAAATGTGTTAAGCAAAAAAAAGGGTCATTCAAGAGTATTTTTCACAACATTTCTTTTAAGTATTTCCTCGCAATCTCTTGAAAAACCTTTTCTAAAATTTTTTCTAAGGAAAATTTTTTCAGATCAAACATTTTTCTACAAATACAAAATATTTTTCAGAATTGCACAATATTTAAAAAAAATAGATTTTTTTTGGAAATTTAAGTACCTAGTTTTGCAGAACATCTTTTATTGTTGGTGTAAGTATTCTTGTTTTTTTGATGTATGACAAAGGGGAGAGTTGCGCCTTAAGTTAGAAATAAATTTTTTTTCTCTCTTACCAAAGGATCAAAAAAAATCAAAATGTTTTTTAAAAAGGGAGGAGAGTGAGTGGAAGTTAGAAGTTTTCCCCAAAAGATTAAAAAAATGGGTTTTCAAAACTTTTTTATTTTATCCCAAGGAGTATAATTTAGTGCCTTCAACCAATCTAACTTAAGATATTGTCAAACATCAAAAAGGGGGAGACTGTTGGTGCAAGATGCATCAGTGATGTCCTCCTCTAAGTGTTTTAAAGTATGACAAGATACTTAAGTCAGTGATACATTGAACAAAGGAAGGGGAGTTAAGAGAGGAGTAACAAAATGAACCAAAGTCCTAGTAAACCTAGACAATAAGTCTCGGTTCGAAGAATTGGGCACTAAGTCCTGATCATGGATTGGGCACTAAGTCCTGGACAAGGGCTGGGCACCGAAGACCTGACCAGAAGTTGGGCACGAAGTCCTGGTTGAGGACTGGGCAAGAAGACCTGGCCGAGGGTTGGGCACCGAAGACCTGGTTCGAGTAATTGGGCACGAAGACCTGGCTGAGGGTTGGGCACCGAAGTCTTGGACCTAGTGTTTGGGCACAAAGTCTTGGTCCGAGGGACTGAGCAATTTAGCTGAGCGATGACTAAGGATAGAAGTAGAGACGGGTCAGGGTTCAGACGTCTCGAGATCCGAGAGTATCGGAGGCTAAGCAAAAGTCCACCCGATGGACTGGGTGGCAACCATCTCCTGAAAGGAGTAGGTGAAAGGCGCGTTCTCGGGGGTGGGAACTTGCATCTGTTCGACCTAGGGTTTTGTGAAAATCTGAAGTCAGAACCAAGTCCTTATAGTTAAGAATATGTGTATATTTGCTTTGTATTTGTGTATCTTACAGGTACCAAGATTGGAAGATAAAGTAGGCAAAAAAACTGGGCTAGAAGCCTTGAAGCAAGGCGCCCCCATTGATAGGGGCGCCCAACAGCATCCAGGCACACCCATCAATAGGGGCGCCTGGGTCAAAGAACAAAAAGGCAGCTTCGGTGAAGAAAGCAGAACAGGCTTCCATTCAAGCACCCGGGATGATACAGGCGCCTAAGTTGAAAGTTGTATTTGCTGCTGCGAGTTCGAATCGGAGATAAGCTTTCATTCAGGTACCTGGGAGGTCCAGGTGCCCTGGTCAAAGGTTTTATCAGCTGCAACGAGTTTGGCACAGAGATAAGGTTTGACCAAGCCTAAAGGGGTGCCCCCATCAACACAGGCGCCCAAATAAAGCTTATAAAAGGGGCTTCAGACACAACTTCCAGACACGATTCTAAGCTTTCCAAGCAACGACAATGCGCTAACGATGAGGCTCTACGACCGGAAGGCTCCAGGAGGAAGTGCGCGGCACTTCGGAGGTCCAGATCGGCCGAGTCTTCGACCATTTCATTTTGGTTTGCTTTAATTATTCTGCATTTAATTTCTTATATTTTGATTGTAATTACTACACTGTAAGACGAGTTTCTCTGCCTCTGGAAAGTCTAGAAAGGAGACCAATAGTGGACGGGCGTTCCCGTGCTTAGGCCTTGGATGTACTGACCCTAGGGGGTTGGGAACCAAGTAAAAAATCCCGCGTGCGCTGTGTTGTCATTTACTCTTTCTATTTTATTTTCCGCTGTGCTACTAACTCTGTGTCCAGAACGAACGAATGTTTTACGAGATTCCGTAAAAGTTATTTTCGGTCGATATTCACCCCCCCCCCTCTATCGACGGCTCCAGTCCTACAAAAAAGGTATATTTTTATTATATCTAATTTTAAATTTCACATAATTTGTTTCAAGTGCAGGAAGAGAGGGAACTATAAAAACTAGTGTCCTACTCATAAGACTCGTACATCACCACTGACGGCAACAGAGGTACCAGCACCAGGAGCCTAGAGGGACGAGAGTCACATCATATGCTTTAAGTGCCAAAACTACGGGCATTACAAGAATTAGTGTCCAGACTAGAGGATAAGCAGGTTCAAAAGGCCAGGAAATGGAAAAATATAAAGAAGGTACAAAATTTTAATTGCTGCAGAAGTATTCCTGTCAGTTTAGATTCAAATGAATATGATAATTATCTTTCCAAAAATACCCCTATGCATGCAAGCATAATCTTTAATTTTTCTGATAAAATAGATTTTCTATGTAGCAAACATAATGTATTGCATGATAAATTAGCTAGTAATAGACCCAAATCAAATATTGATAATATTAAAATATTGAATATTATCACCTTAATTTTTAATATTAATGTTACAATCTTAGAAATTAATTCTAACTTTTTTTCAGTTAATCCTAATAATCCTGAAGTTAATCTTAATAATCATGAAGTTAATCATAATAATTCTGAAATTAATCTTAATAATTCTGAAGATAATAATCAAACCTTAATTAATAATTCTAAAGATAATAATCAAACCTTAATTAATACTCTGAATATAATTATGAAACTGTAACTAATAATTTTACAGATAATAATCAAACTTTAATTAATAATTCTCAAAATAATTCAAATAACTTTGAAGATAATTATGAATCCTTAATTAATTATTGTAATTATTTTGAAGATAATGATAAAATCTTAATTAATAATCCTGAAAATTATTTTATTTGTTTTGAAGATAATGATACAACTTTTATTAATCCTCAATATAAACTTGAAGATGAAGAAGAATATGATTCTGAAGATGAAGATGAATTTACCAAAATTGAAGATATAATTAAAAAGGTTTATAAGAATTCAAATAAAATAGAAGTATTAAATAAAATTAAAAACTTAAAATAAAAAAAATAATAGATGAAACCAAATTTTTTGAATTAATGGAAATGATGCAATTAGACCCAAAATTATTATTTAAATCTTAAAATCAAAAATTAATTAATCACAAATCTAAAAGCTTAAATCTTAATTAATCACAAATCTTAAAAACTTAAATCTTAATTAGTTAGAAATTCAAATATTGTTTTAAATCATAAAAATGTAAATATTAATAATCAAAATCTCAAATTCTAATAATTCTTAAAATAATTAAAGCTAATTTAATAAATCATAAATTTTAATTAACAATTCAACTTTAATTAAAACTCAATCCTTAATTCAAAATTCAATTCCATGAACTAAATTTAAATTGATTACCTTCAATTATGAAAGTAAGTAAAATTCTACCCTACTGAATCATTCAACTTGATAAAAATAAATATGTCAATGTGGGTTAGCATATTCGCGGGTTCACACATTCTATATCAAATCGAGAATTTGATACTTTATTAGATATCTAATTAAAATGATTTAACTTGATTGATACATGCATAACTGTCATGCTCATGTATTTGTTTATTTTTCTTCGTATATATCTACCATGTCATTCATGCTAGCTTACTTTTTGCTTAACTTAGAATAACTAGATAGGAAAAGATTGGTTAATACTTGCCTAATATAGTACCAGGGTGGGCGAATACGTTTGGAAAGCTTGGTCAGGGAAGTCAGGCAGGGTAAGGAGTACCCGACTTGGTCGACCTAGCTAAGTGAACTAGCCGAAGCTACCTCACCACATCCTAGACTACTTAGACTAGAGTTTCTCAAAAGGTAAATTGAATGTATCATTTCTTTAAAAGGCTTTGTCTAAGAAAAGGGTCGTTGTTCCGATAACGAAGAAGACCCCTGTGCCTCGTCAAGACCTCGAAGCCAATTATTGAAATTTACTTTTAAGATACTAATTGTTAAACTTGAATCTATCTCAAGGTGAAACAATCTACAAAATTAAATTGAAAAAAATTATTCAAGATTTCACAATACCCAAAAGGCAACCATGCTTGTTTGTCCTACGACAAATAGAATGGGTGAGATAATAACGACTAATCAATTGATAAATATTTTCAAAAATCCTTAGAATATTTTCTTTAAAATCTATTTTAAAAATAGTGATTAAACATAATAATGTTTTAATGAATTTCATGCATGATTGTGTATACCTATAAATATATTTTAAAAAATTAAATATCCTTTCGAAAGTTGTTTGACCTGCACTTAGACACAAATCGTCTAGGTCAACACTAATGTCCCTTAAGACACTTAGGTAGAGTTCCTTGTAGTTAATAAGGGTAACTAGAAGATGTCAGGTTCAAGGGGAGTCTATCTTTTTACGATTTTTTTAACATTTCTTTTGAAAATTATTTTTCAAAAAGTATTCTTTTCGAAAATATTGAAGGTGTAAAAAGCATCAAACATGAATAGTTAACCTCTAGTGTTTCAATGTTTGACAATATACCAAGGTCTCGTCAAAGTAATCAAGGGTTAAGCCAAGCAGGACCTGATGTTTGGTAGGGTAAAATCAAGTTTCATCAATTTGACCAAAGGGTTAGCCAAACAGGACCTGATGTTTGACAGAGTAGTTAGTACCCAGGGTTGGTCAGGTTGACCAAGGGTTAGCCAAACAAGACCTGATATTTGGCGGAGTGATCAAACCTAGATCCGACATGTGTGACAATACATCAAGGTTTGGTCAGTTAGAACAAGGGTTAGCCAAATAGGACATGGTGTTTGGTAGAGTGAATAGTCTCCAAGGTTGGCCAGTTTGACCAAGGGATGAGCCAAATAGGACTTGATGTTTGGTAGAGTGACTAAACACATATCTGGTCAGATAGACCAAGGACTAAGCCAAACAAGATTTGATAGTTGGCAAAGTGAAGTCTAGTAAGTATTAAGATGACTAGCAAAGATATCCTTATCGAGGAACGAAATCCTAGTGAGTGAAGCTAGGTACTATGAGTGAACCTAGGTGAACTAAATCCTAATGAGTGAAGTTGGGTCCTAGTGAGTGAAGCTAGGTGAACGAAATCCTTGTGAGTGAAGCTGGGTGGACGAAATCGTGGTGAGTGAAGCTGGGTCCTAGTGAGGGAAGCTAGGTCGACGAAGTCCAGGTGAGTGAAGCTGGGCACGAAGTCTTGGTTTGGAGAATTGGGCACGAATTCCTGGCCGAGGGCTGGGCACCAAAGACTTGACCGAGGGTTGGGCATGAAGTCCTAGTTCGGGGAATTAGGCATGAAGTCTTGGTCGAGGATCAGGCAATAGACTTAGCCGAGCGAGAACTACGGATAGAAGTAGAGATGAGTCGAGGATCAGACGTCTCAAAAACCAAGAGTCTCATAGGCCGAGCAAAAGTCCAACCGAAGGTCCCGATTGGCAAAGGGTAACTTTTCCAAACTGGAATAGGTTAGGACATGTTCCCCGGGAAAGGAAACAGTAGGCGTCGGTTCAACCTAGGATTTTATTTGAAATCCAAAGTCAGAACCAGTCAGCTCTGGCTGTCAATCATTAAGGTTTAGGATTATTTGTTTATATTGTGTTTGTTGTCTTGTAGGAACTTGGAGTTGGAGGCAAGATAGGAGAGCAAATGCAAGAAAACAAGATCCTGGGAAAGGGCTTCTTGGGTGCCCGGATCAACCCAGGAGCCCTACGTAGAGGGCACCCTCAAGGGTTGTGAGGCCATCCCAGGTGCCCAACATTCCAGTCGCCTGAAACATCCTAGGTGCCTCAGTGCTCCCAGGCGCTTGGGATGCACGATTTTATCCCTGTGGTGAGTTCGTTGGTTCGGATCAAGTTTGACCACTGTGAGGCGCCTCAATGGGCTCTAGGGCACCTAAATGAATTGTATAAATGGGGCTTCGACCCCTCAGTTTAGTACATCAACTGTCACATCAGCTTACTCATTCATTGCAAAGGAAAAGTGTTGAAACGAAGCTCTGCGACCAAGGAGGCTCCAGGAGGAAGTGCGCGACGCTTCAGAGTTCCTGATTGGTCGAGATCGTCATCTTTTGTTTGGTATGCATTTATTCATGAGTTGTAGTTATTTTATTACTATTATTGTGTTTGTACTTAAACTGTAAGATGGGTTTTTCCCCTCTAAAAAACTTCTGGAAAGGAGACCACTAGTCGATGGGCTCTACCCATAATTAGGCCATGGACATACTGACCCTGGGGGGTTGGAAACCAAGTAAATCTCACATGTTCTTATAGTGTTTGTTTTTACTTTCATTATTCCGCTGCTATTAACAACTATTAAGCGAACGATAAACAAAGATCCGACGAAAAGTTTACAAGCCAATATTCACCCCCCTCTTAATGTCATCGATCCCACAATTGGAATCAGAGCAGGTGGCTCTGATCGGACTCACCACTGAAGGAGCAAGAAGGCTAAGAATTGAGGGGGAAAAAAGGGTGAAAAAGGTATATATTTATTATGACTAATTTTAAATTTCACATAATTTGTTTCAAGTGCTAGGAGAGAGGACACTATAAAAACCAGTGTCCTACTCGTAAGACTCGTACATCCCCATCGACGGCAATGGAGGCACCAGCGACAGGTACCCAGAGGGACAAGAACCACATCATGTGCTTTAAGTGCCAAAACAACGGGCACTACAAGAATCAGTGTCCAGACTGGAGGATAAGCGTGTCCAAAAGGCCAGGAAACGGGAAAAAGGTAAAGAAGGTAAAATTTTAATTCCTACAAAAGTATTCCTATCAGTTTAGATTCAAATGTATATGATAATTTTCTTTCTAGAAATACCACTATGCATGCGAGTGTAACCATTAATTTTTCAAATAAATTAGATTTTCTGTATAGCAAACGTAATGTATTGCATGATAAATTAGCTAGTAATGACCCAAATCAAATATTGATAATATTAAAATATTAAATATTAACTCTTTAATTTTTAATATTAATTTTGCAATCTTAGAAATTAATTCTAACTTTTTTTCAGTTAATCCTAATACTCCTGAAGTTAATCCTAATAATCTCGAAGATAATTCTATTAATCCTGAAGTTAATTCTAATAATTCTGAAGTTAATCTTAATAATTCTAAAGATAATAATCAAACCTTAATTAATAATTTTAAAGATAATAATCAAACCTTAATTAATAACTCTGAAGATAATTATGAAACTGTAATTAATAATTTTGAAGATAATAATGAAACTTTAATTAATAATTCTCAAAATAAATCTCAAAATAATTCAAATAACTTTGAAGATAATTATGAATTTTTATTTAATTATTCTACGTATTTTGAAGATAATGATACAACCTTAATTTCTAATTGTAATAATTCAAATAAAATTGAAATATTAAATAAAATTGAAAACTTAAAATAAAAAAATAATAGATGAAATAGAGTTTTTTGAATTAATGAAAATAATACAATTAGACCCAACCCCCTATCCTCCTGCTCATTTCTGGGAAAGGAAGGTGGGGTTGACAACTTGTCTACGCCAGACGATCGGCCAATATCGAGCGCTGCCGATCTGAGAGTAAGAGAAAGGCGTAAGGGGAGGTCGGCTATGAGTCGGGGAATAAGGGAGAAGAAGTAGGGATTTAAGTGGGGGTACCCTTTTTCAATTAGCCCCTTTCATTCCAGCTAAACCCAACTAAGCCCCTAACTTTAGGTTTTTAACCAATAACCCCTTCAATTTTAGTATTGAACCACTTCAATTCCCCAAACCTCGTCCAAAAGCCCACTTGAAGGGAGGAACAAAAGTGTTGGATTGAACACACAATTGGTAGGAAAATCAACGATTAGTTTATCCTATTTTTGAACCTTTCAGTAGCACTACTAGAAAAAATGCATTCAACAACAGTGAATCACTGTTGTCGTAGGCCAAATACCACTGTTGTTAAAGGCCATGTTGTTAAAGGGGGGGTCTACGACAACAGTGAATCACTGTTGTCGTTTTGGTCTACGACAACAGTTTGACAACAGTTTTCCACTGTTGTCGTATATCACATTCGACAACATTTTCACAATAGTTTTTCACTGTTGTCTTTTATTATATTCGACAACAGTTTTATAACCGTTGTCGTATATCAATAACAACAGTTTATCACCATTGTCGTATGCCATATTCACCGTTGTCTTTTATTATATTCGACAATAGTTTTTATAACCGTTGTCGTATATCAATAACAACAGTTTATCACCGTTGTCGTATGCCATATTCACCATTGTCTTTTATAATATTCGACAACAGTTTTATCACTGTGTTGTCATATGCCACCGTTTATCTACAACAACAGTTTAGCTTTAAAAAAATCTGTTGTGCGTTTGCACTGTTCCACAACAGTTTCATACCAATTTGACAACAAAGATATTTCCATTATATTTTCAATTAAAAGGCAATAATTTAACCTCGAAACAAAAACTATATATATCAAACATCATCAACATATTTACAATAAAGATCCACCACAAGCTTTCTACAGACGAAACCACAAAAGTATCTTCTGTCCAAAAACCTTTCTACAGACGAAACCACTAAAGTATCTTCTAACCCAAATTACAAGAGTTCAAATTATATATAATTCTGACCCAACTAAACTTACAATGAAGTTCAAATCACAAAAATTATAACTTGGAAGGTCAGATTAATGGTCTTCAAACATGATCACGAACAAGTCCCTGCAGCTGGAAAAAAGAGAACAAACACTCTAATTAGTTATTCTATTAAATGCATATGTCCAATAAAAAATGATCCATGAAGATATGTATCAACAAACAACAAAAATAACAAACTAACAAACAAACAAACAAAAAAGATATGCATGTATCAGCACTTGCAATTATAAGGAAACTGCTAGCTTGGCTTATCTAGACATTTACAGCCTTGCAACCACTTTTCAAGGAAAATACTCAGACGACCATATTAAATATCTGACACATGTTCTTGATTGATTGTTTGTGATTCAGAATCATATTCTGAATCACAAACTGTGTCTGTTTAGGCAAATAAAAAAATATATTGAAGAATTGCATCCAATTAGGGATGTTAGGCAGAACTGCTGAAGCTCCAAAATATATTGAAAAAAAATGTATTGAAGGAATTTCTATTGGATGAATGTGTTTATATTTATGTTAATTTCATACGATCATACAATTAGTTCATTGAGGCAGTCCTAGCAAACTGGATAAAACCCTTGATGAACACTCTCATTAATCCCGACCAATTAGACCTCGTCAAAGACAGATAGATTGACAAAGTCTTCATTACAAGATGGTCCTCACTCACACAAAGAAGGGGATATAGCATGTTTCATGCACACACAAGACTTTTTCAAGTATTTCAACTCAGTCTTTTGGGATATCCCAAAATGCATATGCACGTCAGTTATTCACCATTGCATGTGTTACCAATTGTTCACCAACAGTCAGAGACTAAAGCAGGGGGCTTGCTGTTGATTTTTTATGGCATGACCTGTAAAGAGATGAGTATTGATTTTTGTGGCTCAGTGTTTACTGGGTTTGTAAGTTAAGGAATAATGTTAAATACCAGAAGGATCGTTGCAAAAAGATTCAGTTTAAAAGTTGTAATGAGAACATTTTGCTATGTATTTTATTGTTGGTCTTCTAAGATCTCTAAGGGATGGGATTCCATTTGGATGATACACAACTGTTAATCTAGGTTGGTAATTTTCCACCCATTTGCAAAATGGGTACATTAGAAAGCCTAGTTGGATCAAATTTCAAGGAAATTACCAAACTCCTTGAATGCCCTAGTATCAAGAAATATCTGAAAAAACTTTGTTGGAAAAAAAAGAAGTACATCACTCAGGGCTTGATTGAAGACCTATGGTCTATGGATTTGAAACAAATGCCAAAAGTATTAAGACCCAAAATGTCTTACAAGTCAATTTGGCTAAGATCAGCCCACAGTAGCAGCCGTCGGGGCCGGCCAAGAAATCTAGCTTGCCATGTAGGCTCTTCGTTTTCATAAACAAAACCATGCTTTCTGTACAAATTCTTTGCCGCTTCATTGTCAACGGCAACATGAACATAAAGATCATTTATGCCTGAAAACATAGTACGAATTTCGGTAAGTAAATTTCGAGATGCAATAAAATCAAGAACGAATAAGGTGAAAATATATGGCGTTCTCGTTGAGTTATGGCTACAGAGAGAATAAAGTGGACAAACCACAAGGTACATCTGTGTATTGTGGATTTAGCATGATTCCATTTTTAAGAAAATTATGAAATGACAAAGACATATAACACTGTTTCACTTTATGTCATTGATAATAGCTAACAAGTATTCTGAAAAATCCTAATAATTTCGATTTTATCAAATTGGTGTCACATAAGTCACATTCTCTCCAGTTGAATAGGAGAAATTTCAAGTCGTGGTTCAGATTTCTGACTGGGACCCAAGGCATGAAAGAAATCCATGGTAGCAAGAAGAATTCTATAAACCTCAAAATAACAGATGCTTTCTGGATATATGCTTCTTCAAAAGTGACTAGTGAAATTGCCACTCAGAATATTTTCGTCGATTAACCTATGTGAACTGATTAACGACCAAAGCAAATTTCCTGAAAGATGAATATCCAAGTCATGCAAGGCAAGCACTAAATGCATCAAACTAAAAGCACCCAGCACCTCTCTCGAAATTAATTTCAAATTGTGCTGGATTTATTAGGCCAACTAATAATTAATGTTTCTAGATGGCAAAGTAGCAACCTCGTGATGGATGACTGAGCACCTGAAGCAAACTAAAAAACACAATAAAACATGAAACTAAACTTGAAAGGAATCTAAATTTATGGGATTGGGGAATGCAAATTATCCTTGGTACGTTTTACAAAATACAATAAATATTTATACTTACTCCGCCATTAAATAGAAATTTCCTTATTTTCAATAGATCTATTGTCAAGTGAAATGATGCAGCGTAGGGTGAATTGAATTATTGAAACCAACACAAGGAAAATTTACCCCAAGAGTAGGCAACTATTTTAGATTTGGTAACTATTGCATATCCCAAGCCATTTCTTTGCAGCTCACTGGCAACACACACATTACTTAGATATGCCCTCGTCAGACTAGCTCCCGGGACCTGTTCATGTTTTCATTTGGCAGCAAATTAATGTCGCCCTTGGATGCAATCATGACTAAGACAAAAAAAAAATCAATAATATCAACATGTATAAATACAATAACAGCAGCAATGGAAGAGAGGATTGATTAAATTTTGGGGAAAAAAGGAAGAACGATCTTTAATGTATAATATGTTGTCTCATTTCAAGAGAGAATCCATGGCAGTTGGACAACAGAACATAATAGAAATAGTAGAGCTTAAATTAAACCTTCTTTTGAAGTAATGTGGACCAAGAAAAGCAGTGAAATGAGTTCTTGTTTGTGCAATAAATGGTCGAACAACATCCGATAGTTGTAAACCAAAGTTAACAACTTAAATTTGTTATTCATAGGGGGTAAAAATATGTTTCTATCCATCTTAAATCACGTGAATGTAGATTAATGAAAATGGTAAAGAAATTTCGAGAGTCTAATTGAGACTGGAAAAATATTTTTTAAAAATAGCTAGAGAAAAGGAAAACCTCTTATTCATGCACATTGTGTAATAAAAGACAAGAGCATCTAAAACCCTTAGTGAAGGTATAATCCAAATATGCTTTGAGCAGAATGTACCTTAGGACGCTTTCCTGTCAATTCATCAGCCAATTTGATACATTGGTTGACATCTAGAGTTGCCACAACTATTCTTTCTTCTCCATTTTGAGAAAACTGCATATTTATATAAAAAAAGTCCTGTGACCTTATAAATTTAAATAAAAATTATAATCCTGTGTTTTTATACATTACAAAGAAAGAAGAAATAACAAAAGCTTTTTGATTTCTAGGAAAAAAATATAAATCAATATTTCAGGAGAATAACTGACAAGACACCAAGTAATGAAATCAATGGAACAGAAACCTTAAAAGGCAAAATACCAACACCTTTAATGTCTTCAGAAACTAGTACGGTCCTTGAATATGAAATTTAATCTATCTATACAAGAAGGGAAATCTTGAGTATAACCAAATAAATAATCACCTTTTCATTAGAGCTTTTTTGGGTTATGCAAGAATTAAATATTTAAAATGTATAAAAGGTAAAACCATTTTAGATTGCAGCTTAGTTATCCCTAGCAATTTCATCAATTGGCCGTGCAATTGCAAGTATTCCCATTTTGCACAAGTATGAAAGACGAACTTCAAGAGAAGAAAATCAGCTAATATAATAAGTCACATCAAAGCATTGTTTTTTGTGAACATCAGGCTTAACTTAGGAAATTCTATCTAAGATATATCTAATTGAAGTGGCATGTAAGTCATCCTGAAATGTAGGTTGTTGGGAAGTTGAGGTTCTTACCCACATAGTCATTATGATGTTTCAAACATATAATTCCATCAAGCAACAGTCCTCGACATTTCAAGAAAAAGAGTCTCAATCATGAATGGATTTCATATGAACAATGTTGAAGCGTGATTAGCACATAGAAGATTCACCTTTTATGAATACATTGAACCATTGATTTATAGCCACCAGTGTAACATTAGAGATATTGAAGTTGATTTTATAGAACATATATAAGAATTAGCTCACTGCACTTATAGCAATTCATGTTCACCGAATGATCTTCATACCTTACAAGCAGAATAAAGTTCATCAGCATGTCTTAAGGATGGTGATAATGGAAGAGTGGCATTTATGCAAGCAGCTCTTTTAAACCCTATTCTTTTACCATCAATGCGGTCTTTCAATGCTTGGAACTCCCTTTCTTCCAAATGCCGAACCTGATCCTAATAGAACTTGAAAACCAATAGATAGCATCAGCACTATAGGGACCTCATTGCCCAATCAAACCTTTTTCTTAGTGAAAAAAAAATGAATAGGGAACGACCACTAGGAAATAGATCGAAGGAAAGAACGCATTGCTCACCTCGCCGCCGGATGACTTGTAAAACTCATCGTAGAAGGTGCGGATCCTCAGGCGAACAGCGGCCAGGAGCTCTTCATCCGGTTCGCACTCCTTCACGGACATAGAATCCACATCGAGGACTAGGGTTTCTTTCTCGCAGAGGCGGGAGGCAGCAGGCGTGGCGGCGCCTCCGCCAGGGACACGGGTGGCTCGGTACTGCCGAATCTGTGGGACAGAGACGAAGATGAGGGGCCGCAGGTGTTCCAGCTTAGCCGAAATGGTAGCTCTCGGGGCTTCCTTGGACTCGGGCGATGAAGAAGGGGGAGAGGCGTCGACTCGTGGCTGCGAGGGGTTTGCGTGAGGAGGGGGTTTTTTTGCAGTTGGATATCCACCGTTGATTTTGTTTATTGCTTGAACAGCACAACAATACAACAACAACAGTTTAATATAACTGTTGTCTATTGTCATAATAGACAACAGTTTATCACATCAGTTGTTGTAAATCCCACCTATAGACAACAATTATTTTATAACTGTTGTCGTTGAGTATACATACGACAACATTTTGTTATTACTGTTGTCTTTTTACGTATACAGACCAACAACAACAACGGTTAATACTAAAATTGTTGTTAAATTGACATAAGATAACACTTTATCAAAAAACCGTTGTCGATTATGTGTTGTTGAATGCAAAAATTCTAGTAGTGTAGCTACAAATGAGTTGTGTTTCGTTCTTTTCACTCGTCTTATACCCACTTGATTTAGGACTCAGTCTTTATGTCAACTCTCACTAGGCTGACTACATCATACCTATCCCAAATAATACTTCCTCATCTTGTAGATTTAAATTGCTCAGACATGTTTTCAAAAGTCTCATACTCTTGATATGTGATCCTTTGGCTAAAGACTTCGAGTAACAATCTTGAAAATGGTCATATAGTATAGTGGTATACGTTTCCCATTAAAGAGCGGTGAATCCTTTGTAGGTTATCCCCAAACAATTTTGGGCATTTCGACTTATACCCAATTATCCTAGGTCTACACCTCAAAGGATATGCTTGTTTAAGATGTCAAAATATAAACCTCTATAACCAAGATGACTTGAATACCTCAAGTCGAAGGAAATTCATACTTAAGCTTCAATGAGATCTTTATTGGCATATTTATATATGTAGAGAACCATATTAAGTCTCATTATAAGTCACTCCAATAAATTAATTATCATAACTAACATCTATGTTTAACTCTAGACATCCCAATATCTCCAGTCAGTGAGGAACAATTGTTTGGTTAGACCAAGGAGTATAATCCATGCTAGTCTTATCTCATCAATTCCGTCTATTATAGAAGATTTCAATACATTCATAATTACACATGTAAAAATGCTCACTAATTATGATCCAATTATAAATTGTCTTATGTTATGAATTGTATTGTAGTTGTTTAGTAAATAAGTTTAAGATCCAATTATCTTTATGCGTACTCAAATAATAAAATTTTATTTATCTAATAAGTAATACATACCATGAAGCGATTGCCTTAGGATATCTTTCAAATAAAACAGATTTGACTGTCTGAAGGGTCGTGCCGACAATGCTGGCCCGCCACTAATGCAATTTGATATGCAGAAGAAGAAGAGTCCGATCAGATTAAAAAAAAAAAGACACTTTTTCTCTCGTATCGCTCAAATGTGTAAGAAGTTTTTCATTGGTATTCATGAAGAAGAAAAAAAATATAATGTCACTGCGAAGGATGATCTCATAAATTATAGGATAGGAGTCCCGGGACTAACAAAACATGCTAAATACCCACCTCTTAGGAATCTGATCTTAAAAGTCGGACTAATTCTGGGGAATCCATCTCTTTAATTTCCAACTTTATAAGAACTTAGAAAAAAATCTCGTTTCCTATTGAAATTATGAAAAAAAAAAACATTTGCTCAAAATTTTCGTATCAAGGAACTTATTCTATATATGAAACCCAACGCGAACAGGCCCGACAAAAATTTGGGCTAATGGGTATTCATTAATTATTATATAGACCCGATGTTAGAAAAAGGACCGACGACAATTTATTAATTAGTAAGAGAAGAAGTCATGCAACAACAATACGTTTACTATTAAAAAAAAATATTTTTTAGGACGGATTTTAGATAAATATTATGCAGAATTAATAATAAATATTAAAATTTATATTTGAACCGAAATAAATTTAACTACGAAAATTATTTTGTTATTAAATTATGATCAAATATTTTTATGGTCAATTTCGTTATTAATTTATGATAATTTAGTTTTTCATCAAAAAAATTCATCGCAATTTGATAATAAAAAAGAATTCATCCTAAAATTTTATCTCTAATTAAATGAATTTTTTTTTAGTGTCATGTTTCTCCGTCTTAACTATATAAGACCTGTACACTACAAAATCTTCAGCTTATATTATATAATTATATTTTAAAATAAGGTGGTTAAATTCGTCACTAACAACAATTATTGGGTTTAGGGATAATTGTCCGAGAAATGACACCTATTCGCTGGCATTTATATCTTGAATCATTGATCTATCCAAATAATTGAATCAAAGTTTAAGAACACAAGCAACTAAATGAATTATTTTGACTTGGTCTGTATTGGAACGGAACTCGCTCCAAATGTCGTAGATGTGCCCCAACGAAGCGATTGACACGCGTTGGATATGTGATTGAGATGGACTAAACAATATTCTCTCATCTTAGAATTTTTTATAATAACTTAGTTCTTTGAATTTCGTCCGAATAATTTTAGATTCGTCTTAGATTAATCCGGAACAAAGTTCACACTGTTTTTTTTTTCTATATTACATTACATGGCGTTGGTGATTGTTTCTCATGGATCATGGCACTGCTTTATCTTTTATATGGATGACTAGGCAATAATTTAATAAGAGACACTCATTCTTCATAGCGTTCTGATCGGTTACATTTTAATGTTGATGGTTGGTTTCTTTGAGTAACCGTTGCCACCCACCTTAGCCTGAGCAAAATTTGTAAGTAAAATAATATGATTCTTTTGTTTTTTATTTATCAAACTTTTGGAATACATATACCCCTCGGAAAAGACTAAACTATGGGTTATAGCAGTTAAACCGAACAACTATGACTATTCACTGATCTATATAAGTACCACCTATTGCTTAAACAAAATATTAACGGCAATTTATCAAAGGCGCACTTAAGAATTGATATTTACCAAAAGACGTACCATAATTTCATTTTCACCAAAGGGCGCACTCATTTTAGTGAACTTCCACTTATACCCCTCCTGCTATGTACTGTCTTTCTCTTTCTCTCTCAGTAACAAATTCCGAAACATCTGCACATGCTTTTTCAGACATTTATTTTAAAATAGTATATTATGGAATCGACGCTAAACTAAAAAACGTAAGGTAAAATCGAAAAAATATTTCAGTTAAAATAACTCATCTAACTTATTTAAAAATATAAATAAATTATTTTTATATTTGATTAATAGAAATTAATATATTAAATAATATTTAATAAATATATTAATGTAAAAAAAATTTGAAAAAAAAGAACGTGGGCCTGAAATTTTTTATTTCAGGTCCACGTTGGGCCTGAAATCTTTTGATTCAGGCCCGATATGGATTCAATTTTTTTTTCTATTTTAAAAATATATTAATATATAAAAAAACATATCAAAACACTTAATTTCATATTAAAAAGCAGGGTCTGAAGTAACGCTAGGAGGGCCTGAACATAGATGTGTTCAGGCCCTCCAGGCCTAAGGAATGTTCAGGCCCTCCGTGGGCCTGAACACAATCTTGGATAAATATAAGTAAATTAAATAAAAATATCAATAGTTCTAGTTAAAGTTGAGCTAGGAGATGGTATTTTTGATGTCCAAACTTCTAATGATTATAAATTATGTTGCAATAGGAGATTTTTAGTTCTATCAGTGAGTTTTCACCAAAACCCACTGATGGACTTAGGATATTTGGATTTCTCAAAATCCAATATCAATAGTTAGAGTTGAGCTAGGAGATGGTATTTTTGGTGTCCAAACTTCTAATGATTATAAATTATGTTTCAATAGGAGATTTTAGGTCTATCAGTGAGTTTTCACCAAAACCCATTGATGGACTTAGGATATTTGGATTTCTCAAAATCCAATATCAATAGTTAGAGTTGAGCTGGGAGATGGTATTTTTTGTGTCTAAACTTCTAATGATTATAAATTATGTTGCAATGGGAGATTTTTAGGTCTATCAGTGAGTTTTCACCAAAACCCACTGATGGACATAGGATATTTGGATTTCTCAAAATCCAATATTAATAGTTAGAGTTGAACTAGGAGATGATATTTTTGGTGTCCAAACTTTAATCATTATGAATTATGTTGCAATAGCAGTTTTCTAGGATGAATAAGTGGGTTTCAGTGAAAACTCGCTGATGGACCTAGGATATTTGGATTTCTCAAAATCCAATATCAATAGTTAGAGTTGAGCTAGGAGATGGTATTTTTGGTGTCTAAACTTCTAATGATTATAAATTATGTTGCAATGGGAGATTTTTAGGTCTATCAGTAAGTTTTCACCAAAATCCACTGATGGACTTAGGATATTTGGATTTCTCAAAATCCAATATCAATAGTTAGAGTTGAGATTTTGGGTGCCCAAACCTCTAATCTTGCTGTATCACCAATGCTATAGGAGTGGTTTAGGTATATAAGTGAGTTTTGAGCAAAACTCACTGATGGACCTACCATATTTGGAATTCTAAAAACCCTATATCAGTAGTCAGGGTTGAGCTAGGAGATGAGATTTTGGGTGCCCAAACCTCTAATCTTGCTATATCACCAATGCTATAGGAGTGGTTTAGGTATATCAGTGAATTTTGAGCAAAACTCACTGATGGACCTACCATATCTGGAATTCTGAAAACCCTATATCAGTATACAGGGTTGAGCTAGGAGATAAGATTTTGGGTGTCCAAACCTCTAATCTTGCTGTATCACCAATGCTATAAGAGTGGTTTAGGTATATCAGTGAGTTTTGAGCAAAACTCACTGATGGACCTACAATATCTGGAATTCTGAAAATCCTATATCAGTAGACAGGGTTGAGCTAGGAGATGAGATTTTGGGTGCCCAAACCTCTAATCTTGCTGTATCACCAATGCTATAGGAGTGGTTTAGGTATATCAGTGAGTTTTGAGCAAAACTCACTGATGGACCTTCCATATCTGAAATTCTGAAAACCCTATATCAGTAGACAGGGTTGAGCTAGGAGATGAGATCTCTATTTAGAATTTACTTAAGAGATATTAAGTATGGAGAAATCAAGTATGGAGATATTAGAAATCCAAGTATGGAGAAATCCAAGTATCCTAGGTTCAATAGTGAGTTTTCACCGAAACCCACTGATTCATCCTAGAAACTCTTATTGCAACATAATTCATAATCATTAGAAGTTTGACACCAAAAATATCATCTCCTAGCTCAACTCTAACTATTGATATTGGATTTTGAGAAATCCAAATATCCTAAGTCCATCAGTGGGTTTTGGTGAAAACTCACTGATAGACCTAAAAATCTCCTATTGCAACATAATTTATAATCATTAGAAGTTTGGACATCAAAAATACCATCTCTAGCTCAACTCTAACTAGAACTATTGATATTTTTATTTAATTTACTTATATTTATCCAAGATTGTGTTCAGGCCCACAGAGGGCCTGAACATTCCTTAGACATGGAGGGCCTGAACACATCTATGTTCAGGCCCTCCTAGCGCGACTTCAGACCCTGCTTTTTAATATGAAATTAAGTGTTTTGATAGGTTTTTTATATATTAATATATTTTTAAAATAGAAAAAAAAAATTAAGTCCACGTCGGACCTGAATCAAAAGATTTCGGGCCCAACGTGGGCCTGAAATAAAAAATTTCAGGCTCACGCTAGGCCTGAAATAAAAAATTTCAGGCCCAGAGTCTCAAGTGACTAAGAGATTTCAGGCCCACGTTCTTTTTTTTCAATTTTTTTACTTTAATATATTTATTAAATATTATTTAATATATTAATTTCTATTAATCAAATATAAAAATCATTTATTTATATTTTTAAATGAGTTAGATGAGATATTTTTTAACTGAAATATTTTTTCGTATTTACCTTACTTTTTTAGTTTAGCGCCGATTCCATAATATATTATTTTAAAATAAAAGTCTGAAAAAGCATGTGCAGACGTCTCGGAATTTGTTACTGAGAGAGAAAGAGAAAGCAGTAGCAGGAGGGGTATAAGAGGAAGTTCACTAAAATGAGTGCGCCCTTTGGTGAAAATGAAACCATGGTACATCTTTTGGTAAATATCAATTTTTGGGTGCGCCCTTTGGTAAATTGCCGAAATATTAACATAAAGATATATATTTGGGCAAAAAAAGACGCTTACATTTATTCAGCGCCCCCGACTAACACAAGAAAGATAAATCACAGTAACTAAGAGGTGAGATGGATGGGATATATAGAACAAACATGAACTAATTGCAGGATGATTGTGATGCTAGATGGGGGTGAATAACTTCTTTTTTATCGTCGTTTGAGGTTCTTTGAGTGCCCAATGGAAATAAGGTTGTGATGCTAAAGAGGGGTGAATAAGTTCTTTTTGATCGTCGTTTGAGCTTCTTCGAGTGCCCAATGGAAATAAGGACAACAAAATCAAATCATACAACAACGATACAAGAATTTATTTAGTCCACAACTTCAATCTGAGACTTAGACTAGATGACTTTCAAAGATAGAGAAACCTCTTATAATAGTAAATTTTTTTTACAGAACTAGAACAACAACAATAAAAAAAGAACATAATAAGAAAAACTTTTAGAAAAATAAGTCTCTCCTTGCTTCTAGGACGAGTCACAAGTGAAGAGGAGGATGTTCTTCTCGGAGTTCTTTGGTTCAAAATGAAGTCTTATGCAACATTTATATGATATAAATGAGTAGGGTTGCTTCAAAAATATTTGGGCATCAGTCAACTACCTGCCATGTATCAGTCGACTGCATGATGTATTTGGCGATTAATTGACCATTGAGTAAGATTTGGAACTTTGAATCCATAATTAAACACATTAGTCTACTGCTACATACCTACTAGTCTTCTGATAGTGAGCAATCAACTAGTGCTGTCGATTGTCAAAGATTTTGTATTCTTCGAACTCCACCAATCAATTCAACAATGGACTTAGAATATTTCTAAGCAAAACAAGAACTTCAAGGTTCAAGGTATTTGGTTTGACTGTATCAATTGACTACTCTATCTTGTGCAATCGACCGAGGTGAAAACCACAAATTGATTGGTGGTTTGACTATATCAATTGACTATAGTGTGCCTAACAATTGACTGACGTGAAAACCACAAACTAATTTGTTGTTTGACTATATCAGTCAACTACTATGTACTTAGCAATTAACTGATGCCAAAACCAAAATTTATTTTGTTGTTTAGCCATGTCAATAGGCTGATATCGTCGTTTCAGTCGTTTGCACAATAAGCACCTGCATCCATCGGACCATTTGAGTTCATGACTTCTTCATCCCCTTTACAACTAGGGATGGTAACGGGGCAGGGCCGAAACGGATTTGTCATCTTCATCCTCAAATCTGAATTATAACCCCATCTCCATCCCCGCTCTCATACTCAATTTTGTTTAATCGGAGAATTCCCGTCCCGATCCCTACTTGAAATGCATATTGACTTAATCAAAAATATTTTTAATTTTAAATTTCTTTCATAAAAATATTAATATATAAGAAATCAATTATAAAAATTATATTATATAATAGAATATTCAATTATATTATTATTATTATTATTGTTATTGTTATTATTGGGATGAGTTTTGGGATGGGGATAGCATTCTCATACATATCCTGTTTAATTTGCAGAGATTTAAAAATCTCCAAACTCGAAAAAACTCCTCGAACTCGTCCCCATTTCGAGATTTTCCCACGGGGCCCCGAACTCATGAGAAAAATTGTCATCCCTTTGCATAGGGATGGCAACGGGGCAGGCCCGAGGCAGGTTTGCTATCCCCATCCCCGAATTCAAATTATAGCTCTGTCCCCATCTTCGTCCCCATACCTAATTTTATTTAATCGGGGAATCCCCACCCCGTTCTCCGCAGAGATTAAATCCTCATCTCCATCCTAATCCCCGCTTGAAATGCATATTGACTTAGCCAAAAATATTTTCAATTTTAAACCTCTATCATAAAAATATTAATACAAGAAATTAATTATAAAAAGTATATTATATAATATAATATTCAATTATATTATTATCATTATTATTATCAGGCGGGTTCGGAGATAAGGATAGCATTCTCATACTCGTCCCGTTTAACTTGCAAGAATTTTAAAAATCCCGAAACTCGAATCCGAAAAAACCCTCCGAACCCATCCCCATTTCAGGTTTTTCCCATAGAGCCCCAAACTCGTAGGGAAAATTACCATCCCTACCTATGTACAACAATCGATTGATATACACATATGTTAGTTGACTTTGCACTATTTTTCATTCATGCTAACGAATGAGTCATGCCTAACTTATTTTACCCTCATCCCACATTTACTTCTTTCAAGCCATAGCTTATATCAAAAAAAAAAAACCCTCCTATTTCTTAGACTTTCATGCATGGAACCTTCACATCTCCATACCTTCATTATGCCTAGCATCCAATTGCTTGATATGCTAGGCTTTCCCTTTTGCCAACAATTAGGTTTCTAATTTCGTGAACTTCATGTCTTGCATCCCATCACCGTACCCGCGAGAACTTTCTTTTTACCAAGAATCTAGTCTTCAGTTTTCTTGCACATTTCATCATTGTCATGATGATTTCTCCCGACACCTGATAATCATGTGAGACTACATGAGTTGCCTTAACATAAATGTTGTCCAACATCAAAGTCACATGTAAAACTACATGCATGGGACATTATTACACTAATAATCTTCCTTTTTTATGTTTGATACTCATTTTAGTTTAGGCAGAAATAATAAATAGCATAGCAACATCACGTATAACATGATCAATGTAGATGATGACAATATAAAAATTGAGTACTAAAGACTACTATGATCATTGATGGGGCTGGATAGCCTGTGCCCGACACGGGAAATGAAGAAGCTAGGGACACGATATGACCACTCCTCTCGGGCCCCAGGGCCCCCTTTCGTGAGCACGCTCGGGAAGGTAGTCCGAGGAGCCCTCTCGGAAGCCCCTCGGGGGGTTAGGCCCCCAGAGTACTTCGGAGATATCGTGCCCAAAGACACCCGAGCTCACCTCGGGAGGCGGAGTCCTCGCAACAGCCGACCTCGGATATCGACCTCCCCCCGCTCGGTGCGGACAATCATTCCCTCTAGAAAAAGTCCACGCACCCTCCAAAATGTCTCAACGAGAGAAAGAGTGATAACGGCGCAGACTGTTTCAAAGAATATCCCTTCATCACCGAAAGTAGGGGGTGTGACCTAAATATCGGAGACATGACACCGATAGAAGGAGCATGACTAGTCTGTCGACACCAGTATAAAAGGTAGTCCAACGCCTCCGGTAAGGGGGTTACGATATCTCGTTTTGCATCCTATCCCTTTTTCCCATTACAATTACCCCTCGGATAGCCTACTAACTTGACGTCGGAGTGGACTTCGCCGGATCCCTGTCGGCGTGTCCCCTAACGCTTGTGTTAACTTTGCAGGACCCCAGTTCCTCCTCGGCGCGGTGACTTCCCCAGGGACTGAGCCTCAGTGACTGGCCATCGCCAACAACTCCTTCCGGAACAAATTTGGCACCGTCTGTGGGAACTTAGAAAAGCACCTGAAGGAGCACCGATGGCAGGATCGGAGGGACAACCCCTCACCCTCACGCGGGAGGAATTTGACCGTCTGGTGGCTAACGCCATCAAGGAAGCTCTGGAGCAGCACCAAATCGAACAAGCTGCCCCACAACAGTAGGTCTGGTGAGGGAGGAGATCCCTAGGGACTCCGCCTCGCATTCCCGAAGATCTGTCACCCCTGTGGGGCGACAGGATGATGTATCCCAAGGCCCTCAGAGAGAATCCCCTAGAGAGGGGGAAAAGGCCCATTCGGTGGCCTCCAGTGCTCAGAAGCGTAAAGAGGGACCGGGGAAGAGGGATGGACCCAAGATCTCTTAGAAGACTCCCTCTACCGCCTTCTCATCCGAGATTGTCGAGGATCCCATGCCGAAGCAGTTCCGCGGGCCAAGGATCCCTGAGTATGATAGGAAGACGGATCAGAGGATCACGTCTATAAATTTGAGAATGCGGCACTTCTACACCAGTATACTGACGGGGTGAAGTGTCGGGTGTTTTTGAACACTTTGTCGTTCGGGAGCAGCTCAACGGTGGTTTCAGAGGTTACCACAGGGTTCCATCAACTCCTTCGTGGAATTCAAGACAGCCTTCCTCCATCATTTTGTGAGTAGTCGGCGCTACCAGAAGACAACACTTAACCTGTTCGCTCTCAAGCGAAAAGCCTAAGGAACCGCTCAAGGAGTACATACAGAGGTTCAACCAGGTGGCGCAGGATGTACCCAGCGCAACATCGGAGATACTCGTTACCGCTTGCACCCAAGGGCTCGCTGAAGGGGACTTCTTTCGGTCCTTGGTGAGGAAGACCCCCGCCAGCTTTGACGATTTGTTGGGCTGCTCAGTCAAGCATATCAATGTAGAGAAAGTACAGTACGCCCGACACAAGGATCCAGTTGGAGCTCCTCCTCCGGCAGCCCCTCGGTCAAACAGGAGGGAGCCCCCGGCTCCAGCGCGGGGAAAAGACCTGCCGCCCGGGAAGGATCACTAGATCGGCAAGCGTCGGCCGGTCGAGACGGTAGACACCGAGCAGCCGGAGTCGCTACCCAAGTACTGCAATTATCATGGCAATTCGACCCACTCCACAGAAGAGTGTCATGCCTTGAAGAAGAAGTTCACTGAGGAATCAGACACCAAACCTAGGAGAAAATGGAATAAATCGGGGTATCACCGAAGGTCGCCACGGAGAAGCTTTTCCCCTCGGCGACGGCCCCAGGGGAGAACGAAGTCCGACCACGGTCCCGATCGCGATCCAGAGGTAGGAGTCGGGGGACCGCACCTTGGAGATCCCTCTCCTTGGAGAGAGATCCTCAGAAGGGTAAAGCCCTATGCGGGGCCCCCCTTCGGCCACGTAGGGGTCATCTCTGGAGGACCTACCGGGGGGGGGGGGGACTCTAACCGAGCCTGGAAGTCATACACCCGACGGCTGGAAAACTACTCCATAGGGACAAGCCGAAGCCAGGTATCGGGCCCTACAATCTCATTTGGGCCATCCGACCTCGAAGAAATAGAAGCTCCCCATGAGGATGCCATAGTGATTATGGCTCGCATTGCCAATTATGAGGTGAAGCAAATCTTTATAGACACGGGAAGTTCCGTGAATATTTTATACAAAGTAGCTTGGGAACAGATGCAGATAGACGAGGATGAACTGCTCCCGGTCTCGACCCCACTATTCGGCTTCACAGGGTATCGAGTACAACCGCTAGGCCAAATTACCTTGTCACTCTCGTTGGGCAGTGACAGGTTCGAGAGAACCTGGAGGACTCCTTTCTTAATCGTGGACGCGCTCTCCTCCTACAATGCCATCCTGGGTCGCCCATGACTCAGTACTTTCCAGGCTATAGTTTCTATTTACCACCAGAAATTAAGTTCCCGGTGGGCGACCGGGTGGTGGAAGTTCGAGGAGACCAGCTGGTGTCCCGACGGTGTTATAGTGGAGAGGTCAGAACAGAGTCTCGGAAGAACCCGAAAGGCTAGGAGAACTAGCTGCAGAGGAAAGGTAGAAACGCAGGAGGTCTCGGTCCGGTTGCAGTCTCGGACCCCGCCGGCCTTGGTAAGATTTGCAATTTGCTTAAAACAACTGTCTGTGTCTCTCTGTGCTCTTACAGCAAAATCAAGTAATAAAATGGAATGTTTCTTTCAAAATGACAAATGTGCTACTAAGGAATTCAAAAATCCTAATACCCCGTAGTGCAACCTATGCCCGGGGTACTTAGCTTGGTCTGGGAGATACGCACCCGACCAAGTAACCAAAACCCTAATACCCTGCGGTGCAACCTATGCCCTGGGTACTTAGGCTTGGTCTGAGACATACGCGCCCAACCAAGTAACCAAAACCCTAATACCCTGCAGTGCAGCCTATGCCCAGGGTACTTAGGCTTGGTTTGGGACATATGCG
The DNA here is from genome assembly GCA_024364735.1 of Boesenbergia rotunda. Lineage (NCBI taxonomy): Eukaryota > Viridiplantae > Streptophyta > Magnoliopsida > Zingiberales > Zingiberaceae > Boesenbergia > Boesenbergia rotunda. The sequence goes on from JAGFNQ010001391.1 coordinate 223,000, forward strand.
CTCGACCAAGTAACCAAAACCCTAATACCCTGTGGTGCAGCCTATGCCAGGGGTACTTAGGCTTGTTTGGGACATACGCGCCCGACCAAGTATCCAAAACCCTAGTACCCTACGGTGCAACCTATGCCCTAGGTACTTAGGCTTGGTTTGGGACATACGCATCTGACCAAGTAACCAAAACCCTAATACCCTGCGGTGCAGCCTATGCCCGGGGTACTTAGGCTTGGTCTGGGACATACGCGCCCAATCAAGAAACCAAAACCCTAATACCCCGCGTTGCAGCTTATGCTCGGGATACTTAGGCTTGGTCTGGGACATACGCGCCTGACCAAGGAACCAAAACCCTAATATCCCGCGATGCAGCCTCTGCTCGGGGTACATAGGCTTGGTCTGGGACATACACGCCTTACCAAGTATTCAAAGCCCTAATGCCCCGGGGTACAGCCTATACCTGCGATACTTAGGCTTGGTTCGGGACATATGCGCCCGACCAAGTAACTCCAGACTCTACTGCTCTGCCACATAGGAGACTTAATCGGTCTAGAAACACATATGGCGTACCCAACTACTGGAGAACTAGCAAAGCATCAAAATATCGACATAAGACAATTATACCAGAAAGAATTGTTTATTTTATTGCAGGGAGAAATACAGGAAGATATACATTTCAGAAAGTTGCTAAGACACAAGCAGACTATCTGATGGAAAGAAGCACCCTTCTATATGGATTTTCTCTGAGCCACATCCACCCCTTTTTATAGAGTCCCAGGGCTCGAATTTGTCTTCTGGTAGCTGACGAAGATGGATGCCTAATGTAACACATGAGTAGCTCGAGTGCTCCGTCCAAGTAGTCGGGGACGAAGATGGACGCCTGAGGTAACACATGAGTAGCTCGGGTACTCTCTCCAAGTAGTCGGGGACGAAGGTGGATGAATGAGGTAACACATGAGTTGCTCAGGTACTCCCTCCAAGTAGTCAAGGACGAAGGTGGACACCTGAGGTAACACATGAGTAGCTCGGGTACTCCCTCCAAGTAGTCGTGGACGAAGGTGGTAGTCGGGGACGAAGGTGGACGCCTAAGGTAACACATGAGTAGCTCGGGTACTCCCTCCAAGTAGTCAGGGACGAAGATGGACGCCTGAAGTAACACATGAGTAGCTCGACAACATCCGGACACTCCCTCTCATTTTAATAAAGAGGCAGAAAAAAGAGGAGGGGAGACGCGACTGCAATTTCTCTCCGGAGCGTGTAAAGACGCAAAGAAGAATTGCCTTAACAGGGGAAGGGGAATAGCAACCATGGCTTCTCAACAAAAAGAAGAAAGAGAAGGAGATAAGCCAACGGTTGCAAGCCTTCCCCTCTTGACGACGCATCCCACAAAACACTACCCTCCGCCCAAAACATGGGGAAAACAACGACCCGGAAGAGGATGGTGCTTGCTGGCGCAGGAGGCAACCATCAGGATACGTCATCTCCTCCATGCTCCCAGGAGGGCCAGGTAAGGTCTTTTCTGAACTCTTCAGATAATCCGGGAGTCCTACATATCCCAGGATCTTCAGAGAAACCCGGGGCATCATCTCCACCATGCTTCCCGGTGAAAGGTGTGACAAGAAGGTCTCTATCCCTGCCCGGTCCCTCAACCAAGAAGATGACCTCACCTCCGCCGGCAGGCATAGCAGGTCTCAACGGAAGGGAAGGGTCGAGTGAGCGATAGCGTCTCGCTATTAAAAGGAGGCCGACAGGAGGGATGAAGGAGACGGTGCTCCCCCTCCCCCTATTTATACTGATAACTGCTGCCTCATGCAGTTAATGCAGGGATGATGTAATCACACCAACGGATGCCGAAGTGTCGCTTCGACTAGCACACCCATGCTGCCCCTATGAATCTGCAACTTTTAGGGAGTCTAATCAGTGAGATAACGGATAATACGGAGGGGACAGTTTAGAAACCCTCCGTGCATTTCAGCAGGAAAGAGTGGTGGGGACCCACTGCAGATTAAATATAGGGTACGGAGGTTTGACCTAGAAGAATTATCAAACGCTAGAAACAACCTCGAGAACAATCGACGACTAGGTAAGACGGAAAGCACATCTCGCATAGACACATACACAAGTAACAGGGAAAGATATTACACTAAGTCAAAATCAGTACAACCGGACTTATCTCTCGGGTAGATATCGGACTGCCCGGGGCCTCGGGAGAAGACCTTTTCCTAGTTTGAAGGACACTCACAATTTCAGGCCAGCGTCGGAAGGTAAGAGCTTCTCCTTCTTCAGCATATCAATAGCCCCATAAGAGCCCTGCTGCAAACGCTCCATTACCTGGTCGGCTACAATGGTACCGAACTCCTCCGAATCCAGGAACTTCGCCCTGAAGCCCTTCTCGACCTCCCTAGAGGCAAAAGCCTTGGATGCCTAGAAAGTATGAAGCTCAACCTCGACATCCTCCACAGATCGTCTCAGCCACCTCAGCACAGCAGACATATCCTCCTACTCAACTAAGGTCTCTCTGAGTCTCTCCGACACGGCCCGCTCATCCGCCCCGGCCTGGATCAGGTCATCCTCCCATCAGGAGAATCGAATCCATCTGGCTCAGTAAATCCTGCTCTCTCGCCTGGAGCTGATCTCTCTCCTGGGTCACCCGAAGAAGGTCCTCGGTAACCGACACAGCCTTCTCAAACGTTAAGCATTCTCTGTGCTGGGAAGTCTGTAGAGCCTGCTCCTGCTCCTACACGATTTTCCGCTGGTGCTCAACCTCCTCGCGAAGGGCTCTGCTGACGCTGGTTTGCGTCACTCATGCCTGTAGAGCCTGCTCCTGATCAGCTGCAGCCTCTGCCTATAAGGCTCGATGGAGCAGGACCTCCACTTGGGGCCCAGAGTACCAACCCCAGCCAACTGCTACGCAATCCTCAGCCACCTGCCATCGCACCTAGAGGTGAACAGTAGGGTAGGGAAACATGCAACGCAATAAAACAATTTGTACATTCAGGAGTGTCTCCCGAAGACCAGCTAGTGCTCCGGCTGAAGTTGGCACAACTACCCCTTCCAGAGTGCCGGGTAGTTCGCCTCACCCCTCATATAGCCGGTGAACTCAGGCGGAGGGGAGGTCGTGGAGCGGCTGGAGCTTCCGAGGGCACGATGGAGGGGTCGGAGTCATCCCCTTCCGAACTAGAAGTCTCCTCCGATTAAACCCCCTCAGTCAGAGTCTCCTTTAATTGCATCGAAGGGGAAGATCATAATGAGGCCTCTAACGCTGCATCCAACCTCTCTCTTAGTCGATCTAGTTTCATCCGGTATTGAAGGTACACCGTCTTCTTACCCGGGGGAGGGGTGGCTAGGTTGACGGAGTTGGTAGGGGGCACGGGGACGACTGCCGCTAGAGTGGAGGCCGATAGAGCAGGAGGAGAAGTGACTGCCTCGGCTGGTACGGTCGTTTCCTCAGGCACCGGAGGAAGAGGAGAAGAACGGGTCGGACACCGTTTTTTCCAGGAAGGGCCCAAGTCCTTGGGGAGCAGCCACTTCTGCTGACCGAAGGGCCGGGTAGCCGAGGGAGTAACTGAGGGAGTAGACTCTTCGTCCACCCTATTAGGATGGATTGCACTCAGGGAGGAGCCACCCCCAGAAGGAGGATCCATCACTTGAGTAACTGGTGGAGCCAGAGGCCCTTGGCTCTCGGCTGGAGGGAATGTAACAGTAACCTCGACCCCCTCAGGTGAAGAGACCCCACGGGGCGAGACAACAGGTCCCTCGAGGGACTCGGCGGGAGCAGGAGGAGCGTCAAAAGCGACCGAAGGAGGATTCAGGGCTTCCTTATTGGCCTCCTCCCACTTGATGAGCCGGCTCATCGTCTTGGCATACATGACTTCCTCTGCAGAAGCCAAATAGAAAGAGCATCAGTCAGAACTAATGCGCATGGAAGAAAAAGACGGGCATACCTAGGGTGGGGTTGATCTGCGTTACTCTAGGGCTAAGGCCCGTCTGTTACATAAGCTCTTCGCTCAGCACTAGCCCTGGACCGCTGAACTCCATATCCGAAAGTACCTCTCTAGCATGATGGTACACTGGGCTGCGAAGAAAGCTCTCTAGGAGAGGAGGAGTCGGCAAATCTGCTATCCAAGACAGAGAGTTGAAGGGCAATGACGGTAGGCGGATGAAGAAGAATTTCTCCTTCTACCCCTTGTACGAAGAAGGAAATCCTCCTATAAACCTATGGCCCAGAAGGGCCGCGAAGCTAAAAACTCCTCTCGATCCTATCAGAATGAAGAAAGAATGGAAGAGGTGCGGGGTCAGAGGGAGATGGAAAAGCTTGAAGATGATATACACCCCCCCCCCCATCTGGGCGAAGGCATTGGGAGCCATCTGATGCAAAGGGATGCCAAAATAGGAAGCTACGTTTGTAATGAAGGGAGATGAGGAAACGGAGCCCTAGCTCCATCTGCCCTAAGAAGAAGGCCAGCATCCCTGCTGGGGGCTCCACGGGTGTCTGGTCCACTTTAGGAATGACAATCGCCATCTCGACCGGGACCCCATAAGCCTCGATGGCTGCTTGTAGAGCCTCCGGCCTCACTCTCGAAGAGGCAGATTCATACCATTCTGCCCGATAACCCTCCATGACCCCTAGACAGAAGACAAGAGGAAGACGAACTACTCACGCGCAGAAGAAGCTCTACAAGGGAGAGGGACGAAGTACACCCAATCACCGAACCGGAAGTGGAGGCCAACGTCTGCCTTTTCCCCTCTTATACCTCGGCAGACACCTGCCTAGGCACAATGGGGAAAGGACGCGTGGAAAGCCAGAAACCGCTTCGCCCAGATAGCCGATCGTCACGAGCTAGCTGTACCCACACACGACCATGAGGACTTGTGGGGGTTGCCGTTATAATACGTGGCAATAAGGCATTTGCACGGACATCCTGGTACCCTCGAGAAAGGAGACCATGCGCCTTTATCCCGCGAAGATAGACGTCATTATAAACCTTCGAGAATCGGAGCAGCCTTCTTGGAAAAAGAAGAGGGCACGAAAGGAGATTCATAGGAACGATGGATGAAGGAGATACGATCCAAAAAGGCTTCCATGATTATGGCAAGGACGGGCATGAAGGCCAAGACCCAGGCGAGTTCAACTTCTTCATCCCGGCACTAGTCTGATCAGTCAGCCACACTTCCTTCGATCAGACTTGAGGGGAGGAACTTGTGATGGGGCTGGATAGCCCGTGCTCTGTCGGATTGAAAGCATGATATGAAATCGAATACCATTCTATTAGATTGCAAAATACAAAACTTACAGTGATCCTCCTTCTTCTCTTCTTCTTCTGCTTGCTGTCACGAGAACGTCACCGAGGACAAAACTCGATCTATCACAAACCAAATCCCAGAAACTCCGATTCCTTTTTCTCGTGTCCCTTTCATGGATTGCATTTGGACGCTTTTTATAGGGAGAAGAAGAAGACGTTTTGCTTACCTTCATCAATGGAGGTATTTACAGCTCGGCGAGGTAACGTCAACAATTCAAGACGAAGGTTAGTAACGCCTTCGTTTTATCAACGCTTGTAACGCCAACATTTCCCACTCGTCCAATTCTATCCATATAGGTCATCTAGTCACTAAGACTATGTAAGGAAGTCACAAAGACCATATAGGAGCATTCAACTCATACTTCAGGGAAAATGGTTCGTGCGACAGCAAGCACACTGGGCAATTAATGCTAAGAAAGTTGTTACACTTAACTTAGCTGCTCTATAGAACGAATCAGAGACATCAATAACTTGCCATTACCCTAGATTAAATATTTACATCAATATGAACATCTCTAATCCCTCATATGACATCTATGTCAAGAACATGTTCGTCATCTCAAATCAATACTTTTATTCAAAATCACATTTTTAAGTACTTAACAAAAAATATAACTGGTCGACCAGTGAATAAGTATTACAGATGTAAACCAATTTTAATCTTCCTTTTCAGCTAGAATCTATTCATTCTAATCAGTTGCTTTCCTAGTTATGCTCCATAGACCGAATCATCCATAGTCAATAGGACACACACTAAAGTAGCAAACACTGATTAAAACTTCAAGTAGACAGCTAAATAGTCACTTAGGGTAAGATTGAGATTAACTAATAATCTCAAGGGTCTCACATAGTATAGAAGCAGGGATCCATTCTCCTACTACCCTTATTGTCGCTATAGCACATGTGGTATGAATCACATGCTACGATGTTTTTCTCTTTACCAAAAAGAGTGCATGTTTTTCTCAAATATTTAACATCGTACAAATTTTGATCTAGACATACCTAACGTCTAATCCGAATTCAACTTATGAATTCCAATCTGGCTTTAAACAGGTTTAGTAAATGGTGGGTGCATTTACTATGATCATTACATAAATGATCTCATCTTGATACAAAATCAAGGCGACCTCAACTTATGAGTATGTCTCTCTTCACAACTACATAAGTTGTCTCATAAGTAATGGTCTTACCTCTATTTATACTCAACAAATGGAGACGATTGTCCATGTGAGAGGACCAATCTTAGCCTGCCAACATGCTCATCGAGACTTTTACCAAATGTAACAAATACATTTACACTGAATAGATCATAACATTTCACTTATATAAATGTAACAAATACATTTACAATGCATTACATTTTTCGTAGTCCCAAAGACTTCACATGCTCATAAAATGACTCTTTAGTCAATGACTTAGTAAAAGGATCTGCAAGCATTGCTCGAGTAGGGATGTACTCAAGAATTATCTTTTTTTTGTCAATAATATCCCTTACAAAATTGTATTTAATTTCTATATGCTTGCCTTTGCTGTGATATTTAGGATCCTTGGAAAAAGCTATAGCAGCTTGATTGTCATAACGCACTGTAACAGGGCTCCCACTGTCCTCAACAATCTTCAGATGCTTTAGGAACCTTCTCAACCAGACAACTTCTTGTACAACCGCTGCACAAGCCACATACTCAGTCTCCATTGTCGACAGTGCTACACAAGCCTGTTTCTTGCTGTTCCAAGAAATGGCACCTCCATTCAGCAAAAAAATATAGCCAAATGTGGATTTTCTGTCGTCAAGGTCCCCTGCCCAATCTGCATCTGCGTAGCCCTTCAAGCTCAATTTTGATCCTTGGAAGCAGAGACAATAATCTGCCGTCCCTTTTAGATATCTGAATATCCTTTTTACCGCTTTCCAGTGTCTCGATCCTGGGTTTGACTGGAAACGACTAACTAAGCCAACAGCATAGCTTATATCAGGGCGAGTACACAATATAGTGTACATCAAACTACCAATGGCACTAGCATATGATCTTTTCTTCATCTCGGCTATCTCTTCAGGAGTCTTGGGAGACATACTTTTGCTCAAAACAACACCTTTCGCTGTAGGTATTTGTTCAACGTTGCAATCAAACATATTGAAGTGTTGTAGTATCTTAGTAATATAAGCTTCTTGGGACAAACCCAAAAGTTTTTTTGATCGATCACGAATGATCCGTACTCCTAAGATATACTCGGCTTCTCCCATGTCAATTATGTCAAATTGTGATGAAAGCCAAGACTTGACCTCAATCACAACTTTTAAGTCATTTCCAGCTATCAGCATATCATCAACATATAATGATAAAATGACCAACTTTCCTTTATCCTTTCTTAGGTAAACACAATGATCCTCATTGATCATTTCGAAACCATAAGATAAAATGACTTCATTGAATCTTATGTTCTATTGTCTCGACGCTTGCTTTAGCCCATATATAGACTTTTTAAGTCTACATACTTTTTCCTCTTGGCCATCAACAATATAACCTTCTGGTTGTGCCATATAGATTTCCTCGTCAAGATTACCATTAAGGAAAGCCGTTTTTACATCCATCTGATGTAATTCCAAGTCATAATGTGCTACTATAGCTAAAATGACACGTATTGACACAAACTTCACAACAGGGGAAAATGTTTCTTCAAAATCAATACCCTCCATTTGGGTATATCCTTTTGCAACCAGACGAGATTTGTATTTATTAATCGATCCATCTGCCTTCCTCTTGATTTTGAAAATCCATTTATTCCCAATAGCCCTTCGGCCTGGAGGAAGATCGACTAAATCCCAAACCTGATTCTTTCTCATAGACTTCATTTCTTCATCCATTGTAATTCTCCATTTTTCTCTAACTGAGCATTTCAATGCTTCCTCAACCGTTCGAGGTTCTTCATCGTCAACTGGGAGAATCATTAATGCCTCATTTTCAATGTCAAACCTTCTCCGAGGAATAATCTTACGATTACTTCTTCGCAGGTTTGACTGTTGAGAAACCAATTCACTTATAGGCAATTTACTCCCACTAGGTTGACTAGATTCAGGTATCCCCTGTGATTCCTGATCTGTTAACGGAGGAACAGTATCCTCCTCCTCTACTGCAAATAGAGGAGTTGATTTATCAACTTCACCTCTCGTTGGGAACTCAGTTTCGAGAAAAGTAGCATCTCTTGACTCAATTTCAGAGATGGTTCCATCTTGCTGCTCACCAATAAAGACATAACCCTTAGAGGTATCAGAATATCTTACAAAAATACACTTCTTACCTCTGGGTCCTAATTTTCCATATTGTGAGTCTTGTCATGAATATAAGCAGCTGACCCCCATGGTCTCAGATTACTCAAATCTGGTTTTCTGCCTGTCTAAAGTTCATATGGAGTAAATGGAACAGATTTAGAAGGCACCCGGTTAAGTATGTAGGTTGCAGCCAATAATGCATCTCCCCAATAGGAAATAGGCAAATTAGCTTGAGCCATCATCGACCTAACTATTTCAAGAAGAGTTCGATTTCTTCTTTTAGCAACTCCATTTTGCTGTGGAGTTCCAGGGATAGTTAACTGTCTAATAATCCCTTTCTCATTACATATTGTCTTGAACTGATCAGACAAGTATTCACCTCCACGGTCAGTGCATAAGGTTTTAACCTTACGTTCCAATTGATTCTCAACTTCGTTCAAATAACGATTAAAGCAATCTAATCCTTCAGATTTATGAGAAATCAAATACACATGACCAAAATGCGTGAAATCATCAATAAATGTAATGAAATATGAACTACCATTTCTAGCCTTCACGTTCATCAGACCACAAATATCTGAATGAATCAATTGCAATGTTGAATCAGCCCTAATAGCCTTACCAAACGGTTTCCTAGTTGCTTTTCCAGCAAGACAGTGCTCACATATAGACAAGTCAACTTTAGCACGAGTGCCGAGCAGACCCTCTCTTGCTAATCTATTCATTCTTTCTTGTCCTATATGTCCCAATCTAGCATGCCAAACTTCATCATTAACATCAACATCACTAGTAAGAGCAATGTTTGAAAAACAACCATTATTTCCACAATTAACATCTGGTTCTACATCAAGAACCATGAAACCATTTGATATAAAACCATATCCAATTAACACAGAGTCAATTTTAAGTTCTACACGATGACTGTAAAAATTCATACAATAACCCAATTCAAGAAGACAATTAACAGAAACCAAATTCCGTCGAATCTCAGGAGCATACAGGACATCATGCAGAAACAATGTACGCCCACCACGAAGGTTGAGTTTGCAAGTGCCAATTCCTTTGACTTCAATTCTTGCATTGTTTCCCACATATATCCACTTATTGCCAGCTGGTATGCGACGGTACTCCACGTACGTAGCTCGATCACGAGCTACATGGTTCGTTGCTCCTGAATCTATAATCCACAAAGGATAAGAGTCAACTAACAACACCGAACTAGCAACGTAAAGCTCATGAAAAGAAGACAAACATGGATTTACCTTTTTCGGCTCAGTACACTCCCGAGCAAAATGGCCCTTCTTGCCACAGTTGTAGCAAGTTAGCTTGCCTTTAGGTTTCTTTCCATTCTTCTTTCCTTTCTTCTTGATAGGGTCTTGCACAGTAGTAGCACCAGCTTCTTTTCCCTTTCCCTTTCCTTTCTTAAACCATGTTTTCTTATTCTTGGATCCAGAACCTTCAGCTACAAAAGCTTGCTCAGAAATCCTTGCGGATTCTACTCTCTCCGCCTCCAGTACAATATGGCGTGAGACATCAACGAAAGTCCTGATACTCTCACTGTGAGTAAGGTTCTGCTTCATTGTTTCCCAAGAATCAGGAAGGGAACGAATAACTGCTTGAACCTGTTGTTCGTCGGTCAACTCATGACCAGCAGTCTTAAGCTCCCGAATCATATTACCCATTTCTCTCAGATGTTGGGTCATCGTTACATTCGAGCGCTTTTTACAACTGTCAAACTTGATTGTCAGTTGACGAAGCTTGCTCACACTAACTCCACTGTATCTCTCTTTCAGGGCAACCCAGACAGCATGAGCTGATGGTAGTAGCTCATACTCAAATACCAGGTCATCTACCATTGAACTAATCAATATCCCCTTTGCAGTGGAGTCCTTTTTCTTCCATGCCCTATAGGCATCAAGATCCAATCTATACTGTGCAGTTGAACCAACAGCAGGTTCTACCATGAAATGATTTACAGCCTCCAGAACTTCTTGTTCCTCAAGAACATATTGTATCTTGAGATGTCATATTTTGTAGTTGTCCCCATACAATTTCTCTCCTTTGTTCAGTTCAGCTATGATGTTCTTAGTTACCATGATCTATCATAAATAAACATATTATTCAGTGTATATCATCTGTACATAATTTTTGATTGACTCAATGTAAACTTGGCTTGGATTACGAAATCAAGTGATAACTACGTTTTCACTCATCATTCGTATCATCCAATCTAATTAACATCGATGAATTATATTACATACATCCCATTAAATGAACTAATCATTTGTCTTGAATATGAACTAATCATATAAATGAACTAATCATTGACAAGTCAGTTAACACATAACATAACTTTATTTAATAGGCTTAATAAATAGGTTCAACAAACAAAATTCAATGAACTAGATAAGTTGACATCATTCCCATAATAAAAAATATTATGGCAGTGGCTATCACTCTCTCGTTCATCTCTAATCGGCGAGTCTGATCAGGCTCGGGATCTTCCACAGATTCTATCGGATCTTCCTCAAATATTTCAGGATCTTCCTCGATCATTTCAATATCAAGATCTTCCTCAAATATTTCAGGGTTTTCCCCAGGCATTTCGGGATCATCCTCGAACATTTAGGGATCTTCCTCGAACATTTCAGGATCGTCCTCGAATATTTCGGGATCTTCCTCTGGGTCCTCCTCAGAATCTTCAATTGGATCCCACTCGATTTCCTCAGGATCCCCCTCGATTATACAATCAGATCCATCTCTGGATCCTCTTCAAATTCTTCAGGATCCTCTTCTAGATCATCCTCAGACTCTTCCAGATCCTCTTCCATATCGTCCTCAGAATCTTCCAGATCGTCCTCTGAATCTTCCAGATCTTCTTCTGAAAAATTCTGGCGAAGTAGTTCTCTACACAACTCGGTATATGAGATACGTCCTTCGTAGCATCCCCAAATACCTCTTGCAGCTACTTCAGCACGCCTCGGCAAAGAACTAATCAATGCCTCGATCCGGTAGTAATCTAGGACTGGGAACTCTTCCTGTTCGAGTTTCCAAAATAGACGATCAAGCCTTCCCATATGCCCTAGGATGCCTAGATGTGGGAGGTAGTCAATCTCCTCTATCTGTTCCCTCAAATGATTCCGTCGCACATCTCGACGAGTCATTGTGGTAATAAATCTCGGCATCTGGAATTGAAATACACAATGTCAGTACAAAACCGACAAACCAGTAACAAAACTGGTTCAATTCAATTCACAACATAAATAGATAAAGGCATATTAGTTTCCTTTTTGTTTATAGCTACAATTAAGCCTATTTAAATTTGGGGTTCAATATAATGATCAAATTAGTCTGTGTAGTTCAGATTATTTGATTAAACTGGTTTGGTTAAACCAACTAATGATTTAAACCAAAATCGATTTGACCAACTTAATCTTTTTAAACAAAACTTGTAACGCCCGCTTTTTTTTTTTTTATAGACCATCATAAAGCGGCGTTACGTTAACATACTTAGGCATGTAGACATCATAATGCAGCGGAAAACTTTAAACTTACACCTACATGCACTTACTACCATTCCTACCATCATAACATGGAAACTTGGCATATTAACTTTATACTTAGCATCATATCATACTTAGCATCATGCCATATTTTAGCATCATATCATACTTAGCATCATGTCATACATTAGCATCATGTCATAGAGTCATATTCAAGTACTTAGTAGTAAAGGTAGAGTTCTATCATAAGACAAACAAACATATGGTCTCTTGGCCAAGTCACTATCACACACATTCTGCAATGCCCTCCTGCTGCTTCCTTATTATCCCCTTGCGTGATCTGCGGTATAAGAAAATAAGACTATAAGCACACAGGCTTAGTAAGACTCTTTCCTACCCACTAAAACCATCCGTCACTTAATCATAAACATATGAAACATTAGCATACTTAATGCTTTACTTAGATCGTCATCCTTATCATCACTTAGCATTCATTCGACATGTCATGGACATGGCTTCATCATATTCATAGCATGACATAAACATAACCATAACCATTCATGTATGGCATCATACTTGACATAAACATAAACATAAACATCGTAAACATTCATAGCATGGCATAAACATAAACATCATAAATATTCATAGCATGGCATAAACACAATCCATAAACATCGTAAACATTCATAGCATGGCATAAACATACACATCATAAATATTCATAGCATGGCATAAACACAATCCATAAACATCGTAAACATTCATAGCATGGCATAATACTTGGCATGGACATAAAATCATGGCATAACCTAATTAAAATCATGGCATCCTATACTAGCATGAGCATAAATAAAATAATGGCATTCTAACATAACATAAGCATAATTAAATCATGGCATCCTAAACTAACATGAACATAAATAGAAGCATGGCATCCTAACTTAGCATAAACATAATCAAAGCATGACATTCTAAACTAGCATAAAATCATGGCATCCTAAACCAACATGAACATAAGTAAAATCATGGCATAAAATCATGGCATTAACATAGATAAATCATGGCATAAAAATCATGGCATAAAAATCATGGCATAGAAATCATGGCATAAACATAAATAAATCATGGCATAACCATCCTTTTCATGAACATACTTTTCATAAACATACTTTTCATAACATAATGCATACATAGATGGATGCATGAGCAAGTGCATATATCATAAGGATGCTTAGTTTAAAATCATATTTTTCATAAACATACTTTTCATAAACATACTTTTTCATAATGAATGCATGGGCAATGCGTATATATCATACGGATGCTTAATCTTTAAAAACATACTTTTCATTTCTTAAACATAATCATCATATCATTGGGCCCTGGCTTGTACCACATACATACATCATAAGCGCGCATCCCTAAGTAAATACGAGGTAGCTAGCCTCGACCTACTAGGGTAAGGACAGCATAGTCGGTAGTCCCCGAACCGAGGCGTTCTTAAGGTGCCCATCCCTGTTGCACAGCTTCGGTAGTGCCAGAACCGTGGACAGCATAGTCGGTAGTCCAGAACCGGGGCGTTCTTAAGGTGCCCATCCCTTGGACCCATACTTCGGTCCGGTACAAGCCCATTCATAAAGTAAAATACTTTACATGCTTCATCATTCATGAGACATTCATGGCATACTTAACATAGCATACTTGTTACGGCTCGGCCCGTCTACCGGCCCATTTACCGGTCCTTTCGACCGTCGTACTGTCAACCATCGACCGTGCCGTTTAGCATATTCATTCATTCATCATACTTAACCTTCATTCATCATTTTCATTCTTATCATGCATAACCATGGCATATCATTCATAAACATGGCATATCATTCATAACATGGCATATCATCCATAAACATGGCATATCATTCGTAAACATGGCATATCATTCATAACATGGCATATCATCCATAAACATGGCATATCATTCGTAAACATGGCATATCATTCATAACATGGCATATCATTCGTAAACATGGCATATCATTCATAACATGGCATATCATTCATAACATAGCATATCATTCATAAACATAAATCACATCTTACCATAGGGCCATTGGGACCCTTACTTGAAATAAATCTTAACTATTACCCTATTAACCCTTATATGGCTGAAACCTGTGGAGTCCCATGGCCATGTGAAAATTCACACAATCGCCATCCATCATCCTTATATCAGGGCAACACATAAACATAAGTTGAGGTTAAAGACTCAACCCTAACCCTTGGGTCCTTGGGGTTGGCCGAACCATATGGGGCCTCTAGGGTACCCCAAAAATTCCCAAAATTTATACTTAACCTCTACACATCATGAGGGAGCATTAAATGACATTATCCTGATTTTTAACATATTTTTAGACATTTAAAACATGGTGGCCGAAACCCTTGAACTTATGGTTCTGGGTTTTGCTTCTTTCATGTTGGCCGAAACATATGGGGCCTCTAGGGTATCCCAAAAATTCCCAAAAATTATACTTAATGTCTGAACATCATAAGGGAACATTAAATGACATTATCATGATTTTTAACATATTTTTAGACATTTAAAACATGGTGGCCGAAACCCTTGAACTTAAGGTTCTGGGTTTTGCTTCTTTCATGTTGGCCGAAACATATGGGGCCTCTAGGGTATCCCAAAAATTCCCAAAAATTATACTTAATGTCTAAAAATCATAAGGGAACATTAAAATACATTATCATGATTTTTAACATATTTTTATACCTTTAAAACATGGTGGCCGAAACCCTTGAACTTAAGGTTCTGGGTTTTGCTTCTTTCATGTTGGCCGAGACATATGGGGCCTCTAGGGTATCCCAAAAATTCCCAAAAATTATACTTAATGTCTAAACATCATAAGGGAACATTAAATAACATTATCATGATTTTTAACATATTTTTAGACCTTTAAAACATGCTGGCCGAAACCCTTGAACTTAAAGTTCTGGGTTTTGTTTCCTCCATGTTGGCCGAAACTCTAGGGTGTCCTAGAGTACTCTAAAAATCCCAAAAATTACACTTAACTTCTAAACATCATAAGGGAACATTAAATAATATTATCATGATTTTTAACATATTTTTAGACCTTTAAAACATTCTGGCCGAAACCCTTGAACTTAAAGTTCTGGGTTTTGTTTCCTTCATGTTGGCCGAAACTCTAGGGTGTCCTAGAGTGCTCTAAAAATCCCCAAAAATTACACTTAACTTCTAAACATCATAGGGGAACATAAAATAATATTATCATAATTTTTAACATATTTTTAGACCTTTAAAACATTCTGGCCGAAACCCTTTGAACATAGGAACCTTGATTTTGTTTCCCTTCAACATTAAATCCGAAACCAACTCATATATCATGCCAAAAATCATGGAAATCATAGATAACTATTATACCACAGGTGAGGGAGTCTTACCTTAGATTTCTTGATTTTTAGACCTTGGATGGAAAGAAGGAAGAAGACTTGACCACACTTAGCCCTTGGAAACTTGAGAAGACCTTAGATCTTGGAGGATGAGACTTTTTGTGAAGTTTTCTCAAGGGAGAAGTCCTCCTTGAGTGCTCGGCAAGAATGGAGAAGGAAGAGAGGAGCAAATGCACTTGATGGCATGAAGAATGAAACTCCCAAACCCCCTTATTAATCAACCATTAAGGTGGTGAATGAAGAGTTTTCTATGGCCCTTCATCTTCCTCTACCATTTAACCACCATTCACTTCCTTTCCTCACAAGAATTCCTTGCTAGGTGAGTTGGTTAAAGCATTCATTGGTTATACAAGAGGTCCAAGGTTCAATCCTTGGCCCATGCATCTTTATTTTTATTTTATTTAATTTTTTTTTCTTATTTTCGAAAATTCCCCTTTTATTTCGAAAATTCTCCAAAAATGACCCATAATTTTGCCAATATTCCTAAATAAAATTCTTTTATATTTATATGAATTTTACTCAATTAATACCCATTTTTTCGGAGCCCATTTAAGGCCCATTAGTACCTAATTCCTCAAATTAATTAGAAAAATTAAACTAATACTTACCCATAATCATGCTAATATGTCCCATTAAATCCTATTTATCTTTATACTAATTTCCACCTAAAATCCACCGATAATTATGGTACTAGCAAGCCCATATAAGGCCCATTAGTGCCCTTTTTCCCAATTTAAATGGGAAAACATGGATTTTCCAGGCCAAAGTTTGCATTATTACCTCTAGGTCCTTCGGAAAATTATCTAGACATGCTTAATATTTTAATAAAATATTAAGAGAATTTTTCGGGTCGTTACAAAACTAGAATCTAATTTAAATAAATTGAACCATTCTTAAACAAACTACCGAATACCCCTTCTGGTTGAGGCTCTTTGCCTTCGCCGGGGAGGTCGGTGGTTCGATCCTCCCTTGGGCAGCAGCGTAGCAGCTGCGTTTTGCACAGCTGTAGAATAGGTTTCGGAATTATTTTTTTTATTTTTATTTTTAAACAAATCAACTTTCCAAAACCTAATCAACGCAGCCATTTCTTCACCTAAAGCCCGCAGCCGCCTCTCAACGCCAAAGCAGCCTCCAGCAACCGCCTTTCTTCTTCTTCTTCGCGCATCCTTCTTCCCCACCCAGCCTATTTTTTTTTTCTCGCCATCACCAACGCTTTGGCCGCCTCCATCGACCCATCCAGCCGACGGCGACGACTCCCCGTGCGTGATGCAATCGTCGGCCATTGGTGTGAAAATACGCAGCGATTGAAGAACTCAAAAGAATTTCATTACAAAGGTAAATCATGCTCTAATCAATCTAATAGCTCTGATACCATTGTCGGATTGAAAGCATGATATGAAATCGAATACCATTCTATTAGATTGCAAAATACAAAACTTACAGTGATCCTCTTTCTTCTCTTCTTCTTCTGCTTGCTGTCACGAGAACGTCACCGAGGACAAAACTCGATCTATCACAAACCAAATCCCAGAAACTCCGATTCCTTTTTCTCGTGTCCCTTTCATGGATTGCATTTGGACGCTTTTTATAGGGAGAAGAAGAAGACGTTTTGCTTACCTTCATCAATGGAGGTATTTACTGCTCGGCGAGGTAACGTCAACAATTCAAGACGAAGGTTAGTAACACCTTCGTTTTATCAACGCTTGTAACGCCAACATGCTCGGCACGGGGATGAAGAAGCTAGGGACACGGCATGACCTCTCCTCTTGGGCCCCAGGGCCCCCTTTCGGGGGCACGCTCGGGAAGGTCAGTCCGAGGATCCCTCTCGGAAGCCCCCCAGGGGGTTGGGCCCCGAGAGTACTTTGGAAGATATCGCACCCAAAGACCCCCGAGCTCACCTCGGGAGGCGGAGTCCTCACAACAACCGGCCTCGGGTACCGACCTCCCCCCGCTCGGTACGAACAATCATTCCCTCTAGAAAAAGTCCACGCCCCCCCCCCCCCCAAATGTCTCAATGAGAGAAAGAGTGATAACGACGCAGACTGTTTCAAAGGATATCCCTTTATCACCGAAAGCAGGGGGCGTGGCCTAAATATCGGAGACGTGGCATCGATAGAGGGAGCACGACTAGTCTATCGACACCAGTATAAAAGGTAGTCCAACCTCTCCGGTAAGGGGGTTACGATCTCTCGTTTTGCATCCTATCCCTTTTTCCCATTACAATTACACCTCGGATAGCCTACTAACTTGAGCGTCGGAGTGGACTTCGTCGGATCTCTACCGGCGTGTCCCCTAACGCTTGTGTTAACTTTGTAGGACCCTAAGTTCCTCCTCGGTGCGGTGACTTCCCTGGGGACTGAGCCTCAGTGATTGGTCATCGCCGACGACTCCTTCCAGAACAATCATGTTACCGTGAACATAAATTTTGAGCAACAAACTTAAACTTCAATATGTCTCCTTGTCAAAAATAAAAAAATGAGTTAAAAATTTAACCTCCCCTTGGAAACTATGCACAAGCCAAAAAGTTCCCCTCAAAAATAGAACAGGTACCTCATTTTGCCAACTTTTAAAAATGGAGTGTATAAATTAAAATCAGCAAAGTCAAGGTAATAACAATATACGCACAATGACATAAAAAATATCCATTACTGAAAAAAAACCGTACATAAGTTTAAATGTCGCATAAATGTTTCACAAACAAGTTTCCCAAGTACATCATAAAAAGAAATCAACCATCGTTTGCTAGAGGTGGTGTTGGCCTAAATGCCGAAGTGTGCATCTGTAGGGATTTTAGAACGACAACAATTTAAAAACGTAATGGAAAATAATATCTCTTGAGTGTTTCATACGAAAAACTTATACGAAATTTCTATCTAAAAAATTATACCATCTGATCCTATCATGGAGCGAGGTGGACTCCCAAGGGTGAAGTGGACCCGAGCACTGCTGATCCTGGCTCCGATCTGCAAGGAAAACGACCGTCAGCAATCCGCCGGGAAGAATCTC
This sequence comes from Boesenbergia rotunda, assembly GCA_024364735.1. Taxonomy (NCBI): domain Eukaryota; kingdom Viridiplantae; phylum Streptophyta; class Magnoliopsida; order Zingiberales; family Zingiberaceae; genus Boesenbergia; species Boesenbergia rotunda. The sequence continues at coordinate 241,542 of JAGFNQ010001391.1, forward strand.
CTGCAAGGTACTCCAACGATCAAGTCAGTCTCCGGTGGAAATGAGGAAAGCAATAGAACAATAGCAAGAACACTATCGCGCATACATGCGGACGGAGTGCGGAGGACCTTATATTACAGGGGGAGCCGACAATCCCTGCCCACGTCTGACGCCCCTTTTTGTCTCATGAGGGGACAGGATCAAGAGGATTGTCAGCTCGCCGACCGGCGCCGCCCAGTCTGACACAAGTAGGGGTTGCCGTGGTATGGAGTACCAGGGTATGTCAGGAACGTACTATCTCAGCGGGAGATTCGCGATTCGGGCGCGAATGATCAGGCCTGCACCGATTCCCGTACCACTTCTGTCAATATAGTTTCATAGAGTGGGTGTTCATAGAAAAATGACAAATCTCGAGCTGGAGCGCCGACCAACTGCCCCGGGTGAAACTTGGCCGTGTAGCCAATACCTCTTAGATTGAAATAGGATATTCTCCGAGTCAAGGAGCGCTCGAACTGGGCCAATCCGACTCAAACCAGGGTCGGGTGATCAGAGCATAAGGGAACTGCCGATTGGGGGCCGACCGGATATTGCTCGGATGTCTTTAGGCTCGGCAGTCGATATTTCTCATTAGGGGCCAATGTAATGTGTGAATTCGGTGACAGACGGAGTCGGGCACTCGGCGTTTTCTAGGTGGGACCAAGTCGGGGTGCATCTGCCTGACCGCTCAGTCGGGCGATCCGGACCGAATGGGCCTCGGGCTCATGGCCCAACCAGCTTTATTGATCTACCTGTACACTGTGGCCCCGACCTATCCCTATGGGGTGTCAGGCTGGCCGACCGAGCTACACGTGAGATAGGCCGAGATCATAAGCATCCCCTTCGAATCTAGTCAAAGGAGGCACTGAGTCCGACTGACTGGACCATTAATTCAGAGCAAGCCTTGTTGGTTTTCACCAAAGGGGATGTCGGGTCACACATGGGAAATCTCTCCATGTCCACGGATTAAAATTTTAATTCGAATGGAGACCTATTTCCCAAACGACCGTCTCATCGTCGTACTAATTGATTCGAGTTACTACTTGACTAAACTTGTTGTTCAAACTTTATAACTCACCTAACCAATTAGTTGCGGAATATACGATGAGCGGATTGCCGATTTTTGTGTTTATCATCTGGGTCCAAGATAATTAATTATCATAATTAATTAACAAATATTTACTCAACAAGATAATTAATAATCAACACATGAAATAATAGAAATCAAAGGAACCAAAGGAGAAGTTATACCTTCCTTTTTACCTCACGATCTTCTATTATATCACCCTCCCCTCTTGGACGTCGTGTGAGCGACATCTACCAAGAACCGTAGTCACCAAAGCTCCATTAATCCTCCTCCAAGGTTGCGCCGAACCCTAACACCCAAGAGATGTTGCGCCGGCCACCACCTTCACCTTCTCTTCTCACCGCTGACCAACTCCCACCTTCCACCTTGTGCCATCGGCCTCTAGTCCACCTATATGGATGCGCGACCATGGGAGAGAAGGGGGAAATAGGATGATGAAGAAGAAGGAGAGGAAACAACCCAAACCCTAACCACTCTTCTCCTTCTCTTGATCACCGACGTTGAACACCAAGAGTTGGTGCACCACCGGCCACTCTTGACTCCTCTCAACCTGTTGAAGCCGAGCCCTAAGGAAGGAGAAGAGATGAAGATGAAGAGGAGAAGATAAAGACACTTCTTCTTCTCCCCTTGTGCCACTTCTTTCTTCCTCCTCCAACTCGCCGGCGCCAACCCTAGCTGAGAGAAAGAGGGAGAGAGGGAGAGAGCTTAAGGTTTCTTGGGAAGTCTTGGATGATCAATTGGATGCCTTGGGTTCATGACACCATGGGGTATTTATAGGGCTACAATAGGGACCATGAGGAGAAGTTGAGTCTTGGCCACCTAATGGATAGGCCCGAACCATTAATGATGATCCATTCCATTAGAGGATCATCATTGATCTACCTCACCAACCCCCATATTTAAATATGAGCTCCACCTATTAAGAGTACAAGTATCTCTCCGAGTTTAAGATATCGAATGCACATTGATTAATTTAAATTACTGACAATTTTAATTAATCAACATCTAACTCCTTGAGTAGTACACTCATCTTTATCATCATGTCGGACCTGTTGGGTATGGCATGGTGGGTTTCTTCAGTGAATACCTGGTCGATCCGAGAGACCTCTCCACATATACGGATTAAAAATTAATCCGAGTGGAGACCCATCTCCATCGATCGTCTCATACCATATCGAACGATCCAAATTACAACTAAGCCAATTACCAAAATTGGCCTTGTAATTTGCTCGACCGTTCGACCGCAGAAAAGGCGACGAGTTGATCGCCAGTTTTTGTATTTATGGTCGGGGTCCAGTTAACAATTTATTCATTATGATATGAAATCAAAATAATAAATTATCAAACATAAAATGACGAGACATACGATCATTGCACATAATTGATATAATGTTAAACAAAGGAGCATAGGGAAAGATATACCTTTCCAATCACCTCGCGGTCTTCTACCTTATGTCCTTCCCTTTGCGGACATCATGTGGGTGATGATCTACCGTGAACCGAGATCACCAAAGCCTCCAAAATAATCCTATCTTCTAGCTGACCAAAACCCTAGCCTCTAGGGTTTGCGCCGTCGGCCTCCTCTTCCTCTCCCTTTGCGCCGCCGTCCATCGGAGCTGCCCTTAGCCCTCCAAACCGGCAGCAGACCTCGAGAGGAAGGAGAAGAAGATGATGGAGGAGAAGAGGATCCTTCTCCCTCACCCAAAGCTGGCCAAAAACTCCCTTCCTTTTCACCTTGCGGCGCCGCCGCAACTCACCTTGCGCCACCCACCGCCGGTCGCCGGCCTTCCTTTCTTCACCGTCGAGCACTGCAAAAGGAAGACGACACCTCTTCCTTGTCTATGCTGGCCTCGAACAAGAGTTGGTGAAGAGAGGAAGAAGAAAAGAGGGAAACATTCCCTCTTGTTCTATGCGCCGGCCGAAAACCTAGGTGAGTGAAGGAGAGAAGGAAAAGAAAGAAGAGGCCTTGGGTGTGTTCTCTTGGATTAATTAGCCTTGGTTTCTTGATCTCATAGGGTATTTATAGAGCTAAGGTAGGGACCAAGAGGAGGAGTTGGATCTTGGCCCACTAATGGATCTAAACCCGATCCATTAATTAAGATACATTCCACTAAAGGATCTTAATTGAACTTCCTCACCAACCCCCATATTTTCATATGGGCTCCACATATTACGAGTCATCCATCCCCCCATGTTTAAGATCTCGAATGCCTGTTAATTAATTAAATTACTGACAATTTAAATTAATTAACTTCTGGATCCTTGATTAGTACCACTCGACCTTATCATTGTGTCGGATCAAATCCACCTGCAGGGTTTAGCACGATGAACCTTTTGAGCTCATCAAGGGGGCATCATCATCCCGACTAACCAGGACACGGATTCCGTCAATAATCAATGACACATCACATTATTAATATTATCTCCCAACTTACCGGGTCTATCGATCCAACAAAATAGATCTCACCCTTTGGTAAATCAAAGAAACAATAATTAATAATATATGCCTGTTATTATTTGGGATTAAGGGATCGTACTCCATAATATAAACTGAGGTCCTATCCAATTATCGAGTCAGTACAAATTGGATAACCTCGGATTTTGGTCCTGCTTAATGTACTCAAAGCACACTAGTGTAATTCTATGGTCAAGATCAACCACACCTAATTACACTACAACCATTCCGATGGGTTGTCCAATTCCATCTCGGTTGTGAGCCTCTACTTATACTAGGCAGGGAGCTGATAATACAATCTTCCGTGTGTCACCACACACCATGTTATCTACAATGCGTAGTATTGGACTTCATGCATGTACTAATGTAAACATGCACCTAGTGTAGTTGTAATTCTCTTTTCATAATAAAGATGTTCATATATAAAAGTATGTCTTTCAGTATACACATCTTACAGGACCAAGTCCACCTGCAAGATTTAACATGATGAACCTTATGAGCTCCTCAAGGGGACATCATCAACCCGACTCACCAGGACACAATTTCCTTCTATAATTAACGACACACCATGTAAATAATATAATTTCCCAATTTACCGGGTCTATCGATTTAACACAATAAATCTGCCCATTGGTAAATCAATGAAATAAATATTAAGTACATGTGCCCGTTATTATATCAGGATTAAGAGCATGTATTCCATAATAACTGAGGTCTGATTCAATTATAAAGTCAGTATAAATTGAATCACCTCTATGTCAGTCCTGCTCAATACACAAAAGTGCACTAGTGTAATTCTATGGCCAAGATAAACTAATACCAAATTAAACTACAACCATCCCGATGGTTTGTCCAAATCCATTTCGGTTGTGAGCCTCTACTTATACTCTACAAGGAACTAATAACATGATCTTCTGTGTGACACCACACACTATGTTATCTACAGTGTAAAGTATTAGACAATATGTACATACTAATATAAACTTGCAAACAGTGATCATGTGGTTCTTATTCAAAATGTAGATGTCATACAGAAATCAAGACTTTTATTATACATCCTAACAATCTCTCACTTATACTAAAAGACTTTGTTGTCCTCATAATGTCATACATCTGACTCCCATATCCTCCATATGCTTATCAAAAGCTCTCGCTGGAAGGGCCTTAGTGAAAGGATCAGCCAGGTTGTCCTCCGATGCAATCTTGGCGATAGCAACTTCTCCTCGCTTTACGATCTCTCGTATCAGGTGGTACATGCGCTCTATGTGTTTACTCGCCTTATGGGCTCGTGGTTCCTCCGAGTTTGCAATTGCACCACTGTTATCACAATAAATTGTGATTGCTCTGGGCAAACCAGGAATCACATCCAAGTCCATCATGAAGTTCTTGAGCCATTCAACTTCCTTGGCCGCCTATGAGGCTGCCACATACTCAGCTTCCATGGTGGAGTCCGCCATGCATTTTTGCTTGACACTCCTCCATACTATGACTCCACCTCCTAAAGTAAACACATACCCCAAGGTAGACTTACTTTTGTCCCTAACTGATTGGAAGTCTGAATCTGTATAACCCACAACGAGTAATTGGTCTGTCTGGTAAACTAGCATATAATCCCTAGTCCGTCTCAGGTACTTCAGTATATGCATTAGCACAGTCCAATGTCCCTATCCTGGATTACTCTGATATTTACTAACCATGTCCACGACATAAAGATATCCGATCTCGTACATAGCATAGCATACATGAGGCTTCCTACAGCCGAAGCATAAGGAACTGCCTTCGTCTCCTCTATCTCCTTTGATGTTTTAGGGAACATCTCTTTAGATAGAGGAACTCCATGCCTGAAAGGTAGAAACCTTTCTTGGAGTTTTCCATGCTAAAACGAGCTAGGATAGTGACTATGCATGAAGCTCGAGATAAGCACAACATCCTTTTCTGTCGATCCCATATAACCTTGATCCCAACGAGGTGCCCTGCTTCTCCTAAGTCCTTCATATCAAACTGTTTAGACAACTATACCCTTACGTATGATAATACTTTGACATTGTTGCCAATCATCAAAATATCATCTATGTATAGTACAAGAAATACCACTACATTTCCATCACATCTCTTGTATACACAAGACTCATTCGGACTTTGAATAAATACATATGACTGGATTACCTCATCAAAGCGGATGTTCCATGATCTCGAAGCTTGCTTCAATCCATAAATGGACCGATTAAGGTTACACACAAGATGCTCTTTCCCTTCGCAATGAATCCCTCTAGTTGCTTCACGTAAATGGTTTCCTCAAGACTTCAGTTAAGGAAAGTTGTCTTGACATCCATCTTCCATACCTCATAATCCATATGAGCGGAATAGATAAGAGAATCCGGATAGACTTAAGCATGACTACCGGCGAAAAGATCCCTCATAATCGATACCCTCTTTCTGTGTATACCCTTTCGCAACAAGCCTAGCATTGAAGGTCTCAACCATCCCGTCTGATCCTCTCTTTCTCTCGTAGATCCACTTGCATCCAATGACTTTGACACCATTGGGTGGTTCTACTAGCTCCAGACATGATTAGAATCCATAGATTCTACCTCAGAATTCATTGCACTTTGCCAAGATTCTACATCATTATCTTGGAGTGCCTCGTCATAGGTCCAGGGGTCAGGTTCATATTCGCCAGGGACCAAGTTCGACGACTCATAAGAATATGAATCTCTCAGGTTGTCTAACAACCCTCCCACTACGATGAGGTACTTGTGTATCCTCTGTGACACGTGATGCAGTGCTTGTGGTATGTCCTCCTATACTGTTGGTACAAAAGTTGAAACTTCCCCTCTTAATTTCTCAAGAATAATTCTACTCATGGGCTTGTGGTTCATCACATAGTCTTCGTCTAAGAATTGGGCATTCATGCTAACGATTACCCTCTGATCCTTAGGATTATAGAACATACCACCTTTCGTTCCTCTAGGATAGCCTACGATCAAGCGTACTTCTGTATGAGATTCCAACATATCAGTATCTCCCTTCAGCACATGTACTGGACTACCCCAAATCCAAATGTGTCTTATACTAGGCTTTCGCCTAGTCCATAATTCTGTGGGAGTAGAGGGTACTAACTTAGATGGTACCAAGTTCAGTATGTAAGCTGTCGTTTCCAGAGCATATCCCCAAAACGAATCCGGCAACTCGGAGTAACTCATCATCGATCTAACCATCTCCATAAGAGTCCATTCCTTCGCTCTGCTACACCGTTCTGTTGGGGTGTACTGGGTGCAGACAATTGGGATTGAATCCCAGCCTCTGACAAGTAAGTTCTAAACTCTCCCAAGAGGTACTCGCCACCACGATCCGATCGTAGTGTCTTGATATTTTTACTATGATGTTTCTCCACGTCAGCATTGAATTCTTTGAACTTATCAAAGCATTCAGATTTGCGGCGCATCAAGTAAATGTATCCATACCTTGAATAATCATCTATAAAGGAGACGAAGTATTCAAAGTCACATCTAGCCAGGATAGACATAGGACCACACAAATCAGAATGAACCAACTCTAACATATCTTTGGCCCTATACCCCTTGGCCTTGAAAGGTCTCTTGGTCATCTTACCTTCCAAGCAAGATTCACAAGTTGGGAAGTCTTCCACCACCAATAAACCCAAGGGCCCATCATTTATCAACCTTTGAATCCTACTAAGGTTAATATGACCAAGTCTTAGATGCTAAAGGTATGTTTGGTTCATCTTCGAAGGTTCTTTTCTCTTATGGTTAGACGATGAGTTATTTACTTCTATTTGTATCATGGGAGATTTTGGTTTAAGAGTGTACAAATTGTCAATCAATTCACCAGAACAGATAATCTCTCTATTCCTTTTTATAACAACATGGTCATTAAAAGAAATAGAATACCTTTTATTTTTCTGTGGGTCGTCGACCGTCGACCGTGTCATTACCTTACTAGGTCTTCCCACCCCTGGCCAGTGGATTTTTGCCTTCCCCAGGATTCGAACTCTAGACCTCCAAGCTAAAGTACTATAGTTTATGGATCCTGGTAACCAATTGAGCCAGGCTCAATTAGTTACCAGGATTCATAAACTATAGTACTTTAGCTTGGAGGTCTAGAGTTCGAATCCTGGGGAAGGTAAAAATCCACTGGCCAGGGGTGGGAAGACCTAGTAAGATAACGACATGGTCGACGGTCGATGGTCGACGGTCGATGACCCACAGAAAAATAAGGGGGCCGCCAAATGGGCCGCCAAATGGGCCGGGTCGTTACACCTGTAACGCCCGCCCCTCCTCTCCTTATCAAAAAGGGAAAGGCGGCGCTACGCGAACATACATACATAAATATATACCTTAACGAAATGGAACAATTTAAAACACGTAAACATATCTTAAAACATGGGAGCATGCTTGGTATTCATGTGCACAACTTGATTCAAACTTTTAATTCCAGAAGTACATTATGCAATCATGTGAACTTACGACATATAAGACTCTAGATGGGGAATGAACTACTAAACAAGCATGGCATTTATATGAGAGGAACCTTAGACTTAACTACGGCCTAAACCGTGGCATGTGAGTACGAACACCATATAGAAGCATGTGAGCATTAACATAGGTTTTAGAGTTTACATGGACTTTAAAGGTATGAATCGAACCACATATGCATCAAACTTTAACACCCTAGAGCATGTTACATAATCCATATTGAGTCTTTAAACAAGCAAGCTCTAAACATGATTTCCATGACAAGTGCTAGTTATAGAAATATCATATTTTAGGAATGAACACAAAACATAGCATGTTGTACTATAGAACAAACATAAAACATAGTGTAGCATACTAGTATAATAATCTAACATCAACAAGTGTATCAATGCGGAAACTTAAGACATGGATAAATTTTTTTGATTCATAGCAAGCATAAATAACAGGATCTCTTCCACCATGCCACTGCCACACACATCATTGCCCCTCCTGCTGCTCCCTTTAGTTTAGCATGCCCTTACCCTTTTCTGCAGTATAAGAAAACACTAAACTATAAGCATATAAGCTTAGTAAGATCCTTTCCTACTCACAAAAACCATGCGTCATGAATTAGACATAGAGAAAGTTTAAACAACAATATATGGAAAGAATATATTCATATCACAAGAGTACTTCAACTTCAAGTAAAGTAAACACATAATATGAGATAAATGTCTTTATGCATGAGGGATGTTTCTTTGAAAACATATATTTATAAATATTTGAACATAACTCTCAACATAAGGGCCCGACATTGTACCACATTCATAATTTGTGCGCATCCCTTAGATAGATACGAGGTAGCTAATCCCGACCTACTAGAGAACTAGGCAACCTTCGGCCTAGGGGCAACGTAGGAGCCCATCCCAAGGACCTTTTTAGGGTCCGGTACAAGCCCATACAAAAGTAAAATAGCTTATCATGTTTCATTTCTTTTCATAAAGAATGCTCTTAGCATCTTTTAGGCATTCCATCATACATAAGTCATGCATAACATAGGTATGCCCTAAAGGGCCTAAACATAATCATGATTCATGGAGCATAACATAAAGCATACATGAATAAGGCCTAACATAATCATAAAGTAACATAGAAGCATGCCAACATTATTATATCATTTAATAAATCATGGAAATATGTTCTTGATCTCTTAAGCAAATAGAAAGCATACTTAGGGTTTTAACCTCCTCCTAGGCCTAAAGCTAGGACTTGGCCGAACCCCACCTTCCCTCTTTAAGCAACATAAGAAATCATAAGATCATGCCAATATTCATATAACACATCACATATCATGGGAAGTCATTTACAAGCGTAGTTGGGGTTTGATCTAATCATAGTCATGGTTCTAGGTGCTAGGCCGAAACCCTTGTCCCCTTTTCAATCAACCATAAGTGACATAAAAATCATATAACATTCATTTAACACATATCATATCATAGGAAATCATTAGCAAGCATAATTGGAGTTTTAACTTGACCCTAATCATAGTTTTAGGGGCTTGGACGAAACCTTCAAGGGGCCTACTCCATGATTTAAGCAACATAGCACCCAAAGCAATTATACTACAGGTGAGGGGAGACTTACCTCTTTTGCTTGGTTACCACCAATCTATATACCCTTAAATTGAGAGCGATGAAGACCTCCTTGCTCTTAGGATCTCCTTTATTCTTCTCGCCTTATAAGGGATCTTAAGTCTTCAAGAGATCTCCCATGTGAAGCTTTCTAGGGGTGACACCCTAGATGTGGTTTTCGGAAATGGGAAAGGGAGAGGGAGAGTTTCGGTGGGGGTGGAAAAAAGAGGAAGAAGAGAACAATTTCTAATGTCTTTTGTCTCTTCACTCATCCCTACTTATACTAAGTGAAAGGGCAAGATGCCTCTTCACAAGTGCCTCTTTACCTTGTACCTCTTCACATGGTGCCTCTTCGCATCCCCTACCCTTAACTACAATTTTCCTCTCCTTCTTAACAGCACACCCCTGCTGGGGCTACTGGTTATCATATGTATCATAGGGCTTTGCTACCACCTAAGGTCCATGGTTCAAACCTTGGCAAATGGTACTTTTTGGTTCTTTCCCTTTTTTTTTGAAAAGCCCACATAAAGCCTATTAAGAATTATACTAGAATTCCACATAAAATCCATTAAGAATTATACTAAAATTCATATTAGTGTTCATGTAAAAATTGAGAGGATTTTACGGGTGTTACAATCCCCCATACCTTATAAAGAGTTCGTCCTCGAACTTAGAATAGTTCTGGGTACTTTCATTTCATATCATCCTCGCGTTCCTAGGTGGCCTCTTCAAACCATTGACTTTGCCATAGGACCTTTACTAAGGGCACCTCCTTGTTCCTTCGCCTTTTGACTTCTCGATCTATTATCTGGATAGGTCGACTTTCATAATTTAGGTCCTCTTGAACTGGCATTGTCTGCAGTTCAATCACTTGGTTTGTGTTGGGAACATATTTCTTGAGCATCGAAACATGGAATACGTTGTGAATGCCTGACATCTCTTGGGGCAGCTCTAGCTCATAAGCCACCTTGCCAACTCTTTTCAGGATCTGGTATGGTCCCACATAACGCGGACTTAACTTTCCCTTCTTCCCGAATCTCATTACTCCTTTCATAGGAGCCACTCGGAGGAATACTGAATCCCCAACATTGAATTCCAAGGGCCTACGTCGTATATCCGCATAGTTCTTCTGCCAGCTTTGAGCAGTTTCTATTCTTTGGCGGATGTTATATATAGCTCGGGTGGTATCGTCAATGAAATCTGTCTTGAGTCCCATTCCATTCTTTTCACCGCTTTCATACCAACAGATTGGAGACCTACATCTCCTCCCGTACAAAGCTTCATAAGGCGCCATTCTAATAGTAGCTTGATAGCTATTATTGTAAGCGAATTCCGCTAAGCATAAATATCGGCACCAGCTCCCTTTGAAATCCAGGGTACAAGCTCGTAACATATCCTCCAGTACTTGGTTCACCCATTTTTGCCCGTCTGTCTAAGGATGAAAGGCAGTACTGAATCGTAGCTTAGTGCCAAGAGCCTTCTGAACACATTCCCAAAAATGTGAAGTAAAACGACCATCCCTATCCGAATGATGGTCTTAGGGATTCCATGTAATCTGATGATTTCCTTAGTATATAGTTGAGCTAGCTGCTCCATCGAATATGTCATCTTGATTGCTAGGAAGTGAGCAGACTTCGTCAATCTGTCCACGATTACCCATATCGCATCATTTCCATTCGTAGTCTTGGGCAGTCCTGAAATGAAATCCATAGAGATATCTTCCCATTTCTATTCTGGAATCTGAATTGGCTAAAGAACTCCTCCGGGTCTCTGGTGTTCTGCTTTAACTCTTTGGCAGGTGTAGCGACCCGCCTTCTCTACCTTAGACGGATCGTTACTTTATCTACTTCTCTACTTCTAATGCACGACTAATAGAAATGCGGAAATCTTTTCTTGATCTTTTTAATTCATC